>JAXQQM020092869.1:0-102158 GCA_034641835.2 Pinus albicaulis
AGTGACCATATGATACTGTCTCCTAGGTGAATTAATTTTATATCTCTCTTCTGGCTTACTTCTGAACGTGTTGGGGTATTTCCACCAAATTCTTAGGATGTCATTGCTATTCAAATTAAACCGGTTGTACTAGGCCACTGAGAATGAAATATTATTTTTTTGTAACTTGTGGTACTCAACTATCCAAGGATATGTAAATGCAACAATTTTATTTCCATGACTATCTCTGATATTCATATTCCTTGTATCAGTACACTTGAATATCCATTCTATGGTCTCACTAAATGGAAATAGTGTTAGATAAGAATCCACTTTATGCAGCCACAAATTCGTGATATCTTGGTACATTCTGATGTCTTCCTTCCCATCTAGATATTATTTCCTTGCAAAAAAATGATAGATTTATTACCACTCTAGAGAAATGTACTTATCAATATAACTCCTGGTATCAATGTAGGTGGGAATGAATGTGACAAGAATTTCCTCATATTCTTCCTCCACAAGGTATTTCCTAGTTCTTCTCTTAGTAGGAACCATATCTTTGGACGATGATATCTTGAAATATTGCATATCAACCAAATTTGGAAGATCAAATATATCCACTAGAATAAGTACTTAGAAATTTAAAACTAAATTGGGTGCATCACAAAAGAGCAATGTATTATGAATTTGGGAGATGTGTTGTGGCGTAAGGTAAAATTTATGCTATCACGCAAAGTTGTGTCGTGACACTATACATATTTCTTCCACAATGTGCATCACATAACTTCATCACATGCTATGCAAAGGGTTTGTGTTGTAGTGCAATACTAAAACCCTGATTTCTTAACAAATATGCAACATGATGAAGTATTCATGTGACACTTCATATATAAAAATGGATGCATGCTGAATGAAAATTATAAGGGCTGCACAAGATAGTAATGCAACAACACTATGAGATACTATGGTGTGATGGAAAAGGGGAATGAGAAAATGAATAAGTGTTGGAGAAATAAGGGTTCCACCATATATATATATATATATATATATATATATATATATATATATATATATATATATATATATATATATAAGTCAAAAGGCTAAGGGTTAGATAAATGAATGTTCGTGCCCTAATTTTAGGGTAACACTTACAATATACTTAAAAAACAGATTCTAGAAGAGGATGTGGACTATCGAGCTAAACCATGGTGGATGAACTGTGGGTGTTACAACTCGAGGCAACACGGTGCGAACTCAGACGACAAGGATACATTACAAAGCGACGTAGTGAAAGTATTTAAGGGAGAATTGTGACAATATATCATGGTGCAAATGAACTTGAGGGGGGATACTGTAAAAAAATTCACCGTGGTAAGTGTATTAAATGCACATTAATTGCATTAAATAACCTTTATGCCCAAGGATGTGAATTTTTTTTTCATTGTTCAAGTGATTTTGGCGAGCCACACATCAAAAATAGATTAGCAATGAAACTTAGTATCGTGGATTGTGGTTGCATTGGTATGATACTGATTTGTGATTCAATGAATGCTCTTACAGCCTTATTAGGGGACCCTATATTTTCCTCTTGTCAGGAAAATTTAGGGTTTTTGTAGCTACTAAAACAATTGGTGAATCACTGGTAGAACCTCAACATCTTTGGTTTGGCCTTTAGTTAAGATAAATCTTAACATGTTTCGGTCAAGTCATTATATCTCGTGAGGGCCCCACTTGGGCAGAGCTATATATTATTTCATTTGGAGAGGAAATATAGGATCCAAGTGATCCAAGGGTTTTCACTTAACATAAATTTTAACAAATCTAGATGTTATTTTAGTTGATAATTTATCTAGGATCCTAAGTATATATGAGGTTTCACATATCACAAATTTTGTAGCACTAGATATCCCCCATGGCTTAGATATAATGCATAAATGGATTGTAGCGTGATGGATGTAGGTGCTAAGGGACCTGCGAAGGGAAGTGGGGTGGAATATGCTATAGTGGTAGAGGTAACCATGTGGATGCTTGTGTGCTCCATGATATGTGTTGTAAATGGAAGATATATGGGATCCAAGCGATTTGAGTTTGAGGGGAAAATCACACCATGGAAAATTTTGTGCACCCTATATTTTCCTTTGAGACTAGATATAGTGTATAGATATTCAAAAGAACTCTGAGTTTAGGTATGGTGGGACTTATGGATTTGATTCTACTTGGAATCCATGTGGCAGTGTGTTACTAACGTGGTACCATGTGACTAGCCAATGTTTCATTGGGAATAATTCTTAATCCAAGAGTTGGGTTGAGGTAAATTTTATATCATCAGAAATATCTTGAAAATATAGACATGATGGTCATATAGAAAATCAATTCTACAAGTATTGAAAAAGGAGGATTTTTTGTAACCCCATCTTCATAGTGAGACCATGGATGTTGGGTTAGTCAAAAGTAACACCTCTCACAACCCCAAAGAGAAAGGGGGTGGGACAGAGGGTTACACGATGATCTCCACTGAATATAAAGAGACCAATGATAGAATCCATATCCTACAATGGATCCACCTATACCACCTAATTTCCCAACATATTTAATTTCAAGAAAAATTGCTTCAAAGGAAAGTCAAATTTGGCACAAAAAAAATTGGAGATCATCTTTCCTTTTAGGTACAAAAGCTTGATATGAAATGCAAGGAAAAGATAAATGATTATATATTTTTCTATTTTAATTACATCTATGAAATACCATATTATTTTGGACAAGAACTATATAAGTCAATGTTTTCCTTTGGTCATAGACATCATGAGAAACACTATATAGTATCTAATGTGTCCACAAGTCTTTCAACCATTTTTTCAAACATATTATTAACCTGTTGATAATTTCACTTATGGCCCATGTATGTTTAGTGTTTCAAACCTCACTCTGATACCACTTGAAAAACCCCCATCCTTCCTAATGAGGTGATTCCACTCTAATAAATAATGAGACAACCAAAAACATATACACAATTTAAATAGGTAATTGTGTTAATGTTAAATTCATTTCAGAATTTGAAACCTCTTTTTGTGGAGGGAAAACAAGATGGTCTGTGCAACTTCTGCTAGGGTTTCCCTGCTCAGCCACCATGGCTAGAAGGTAGCTGCTGGCACACCACGGTCTCTTGATGATAGGGATCTGCCAATCATGGGAGAGGTTTGGCTCCTACTTCTCCATTAAGACACAAAATTGGAGATTCACGACATGTCTGAGGTGGGTGGGCTCTTTGGCCATCGTGATGTGCACGACAGGAACTAAGAAAGGGTTCAAAACTTTGATGCATCCTCTGTGGGAAGGCAAATGCCAAACAGACTCAACCCTACAGTGTACAAACGATGATCTTTAGGTCGACCCTCTCAAGTCGAGTATTGTTACACAATGGAAGCTGATAACTAGGGTCTACTTTGCGTGCCCCTCTGCGCCGTCGTCACACCTCAGATCCACCATGCGGCGCCTAGAGACCAGAGACTAGGTGCACCCCTATTTCTGCATGCATCCTTCTCAATCCGCAGTGGCAAGGGATTCACGGTACTGGGGTTCCACCTTCTTTTCTCTGACTTAATGACACCCAAAAATAGATAAGTAGTTTTATCTGCAGTCTGGGCAGAGGTGCGCGAGTGCTCACATATGTGTGGGGAGCTTTTTAGATGGATCGGGTGGGATATCTACCCCGAGGAGAAGCTGAAGACTGAAACATCCCTCTGCTTTCTGTGCTCCAGAGAGAAAGGATCTGGTAGCTACAATGCGACTCTGAAAAAATCTCCTTTGAAGGCTACCAGCAAGGAAAAGGATGTCAGTTATGGCCTACCCCATCTATACAATGGACCCTTGCTCTAGCGCACACCCCTTGAATAGGAAGCCTTGGAATGCAATGAGTCTTTGTGATCTATCTTTCTTGTCTCCTCGATGAACATTGGCAGTCTGGGGACCCCAGAACTATCAACCCCCTCCTTTCATATTTAGATCACTCTACTCAATCGCAAAACCTTGATTCTTTGGGTTCATTCTACAGATCTGGTGAAGAGCCTTTCACTTTCCCTTGAACTCAGGTTGGGGATTCCTTCCGCCTTTCAACGATTTCTATATGGAGGTAAAAAACTATAGAACTCCCTTCCGCTCTCGTTTTTGTTGAGATTCAATAAGATGATAAGCTTAGTGAAAATTAAGCACCTTCACTAAGTGGGGCTCGCAAGCTATTTTTAGGTGTATGTCTATTTTTAGACATGGTGAGCATATTCTATAAGTTACAGGATGCTATTAGTAGATGCTTGATCAAGTTGGAAAAATAGATGAAATTCTGTTTTTAGAAGATTGGGCGAAGTCTATTTATAGATCTCTAATCTAAAAATAGATGCATGTCGATTATTATTAGCCCTTAATAATAATCCGACAATAAATATCAACTTATTCTCTTGGAGCACTTTATTTAAGTGAAAAAAATTGGCAAATCATTAGGCTGAAGGAATTACAAAATTCCTAGGGTGGTTGATGACTCATGCATGGAGGAATCAGTTAGAACTGAAGTGGAAAAGTTGTGACAGAGTTGGAAGAGTAGTTATGGGGGTTGTTATTTAGTTTAACTTAGTTAAGTGAGTTAAACTCAATTGAGCTAGTTTTATCTAGTATAGATGAAAGATACACTAGTGAGATTTTAGTGAATTAATTAGTTAATTAATTCACAACTAATAACTCACTAAAAACTAAACAAATACAACAGTTAACTACTTGCATGTCAGTTCCAGTGGAGACTTGGTGGAGAGATAGGTGAAAGGCTGAGATGGACTATCTGTTGTGACTATAGTGATGCATTCAATGCATCTGACACACATTGGAGATGCCAATGAGGATTGCGTAGTCAAGGAAATGCCAATTCAAATTCATTCAGAGGTCTTCTTCCGTAGGGCTTGCGCAGTGGAGGCAGACTGTTAGGAGGAAAGAAATTAGTGCATATATATGCAAATTTCTGCATGAAAGTGTGTGATGATTCTATATTGTACTGAGAGCTTGACGTAATAATATTTGTATGATATTGTTACATGATTCCAATGATATACATAATATATGATAGTTGGGGTTTTTATCTTTAAGCTTTCCCGTTAAACAACTGTGTTTATGTGCGATTAATTTTCCTCTTGTGTTTTGCAATTGGCGATTTAATTTCCGCAAAGAATTAAGTTGAAGGATTATGTATTTAACATAAGATTAATTTGTTAGATCAGGAGAATCTGATAATACTATCAGTATTAATAAATTTCTACATGGTATCAGAGTAGTGTTAATCACTAAATATTGCAATAGTGAAGCGGTGTTGAGTTTTGTGCTGGTGGACAATTCGAATTTGCTGCAGAAATTACTTGGTGTGATAGTTGAGTATTCAATGAAATGGATTTCAGTGGGTTGCGGTTGGAGTATGCCCTTGAGGGTAGCTTGAACTACATAGCTTGGAAGGACATGATGGAGGGGGTGCTTGAAGATAATGGACTGAAGGAGTTCATCGATAACGATGTTCCTAAGCCTACTTCTAGCGATGTTGCATTACTTGACGCATGGAAAAAGAAGGTAGCAAAGACAAGAAGAATTTTGTTGGAATGTGTGAAATACCATATTGTGTCAAGCCTTCATGGGAAAGCCAATCCATTTTCAATGTGGAAGGCTTTGATAGATATTTTCCAAAGCAGAAATGACCATAGGAAGTTGCCGCTGAAAGATAAGGTCAGAAAAATCAAAATGGAGAAGGGCGATAATATTCCAAAATATCTCACGAAGTTTTTCCAATGTAGGGATGAGCTAGGGAGTGTGGGAATCACAGTTGCGGATGATGACTTGGTGAGCTTGGCTCTCCTTGGGTTACCAAAGAGTTGGCACAGTTATCAAGACTCTGTCAATGGACGGGAGAAACTTCCAGATTGGGAGCGACTTTGGTCAGATCTTGTGCAGGAGGAGATAAGGCGAAGTACCAGGGATGGCTCTTCATCAAAGAATGATGATGAAGAGAATTGTGCTTTGGCTACCAAAGGAAGGAAAGGAAACGAGAAGAAATCCCATCCAAAATCTGAGGCTAAAGGAAAGAAGTTGGATTTGTCCAAGGTGAAGTGTTTTCACTGTCACTAACATGGGCATCTCGCCACTAACTACCCACATAAAAAGAAGAACAAGAAGGCTGCTGGAGCTGCAGCTGGAGAGGGCTCAGCCTCGCAATTTGAACTTTATTTCTCTTTGATCGCATGCTTGCTTTCAAGTGCAATGGGATCGATGTGGTATCTCGATAGTGGTGCTTCCTTCCATATGACGAGAGACAAGGAGTTGTTTAGTGACTTGGAGGAGAAGGATCTCCAAATGCATATAGAGATGGGAGACGATGGTAGATACAGTGTGACCGGAATTGGAACCATTACCTTTGAGAGGGAGTCAGGTAAACCATTTATGTTGAAATATGTTATGCATGTTCCAGGTCTAAAGAAGAACTTGGTCTTAGTCATGATGTTAGAGGAAAAAGGTTATGACGTTGTTTTCATTGAGGGAAAAGATTTCTTGCAACATAAAACAACGGGTCAAACCAAGAGGATAGAGATTTGAGTTAAGAATCTCTACAAGATGGAGGTAGATGTTTGTGCTACAATGATGGGCAAAGCAGAAGAAGTGGTGAGCCGGGATGAGGGCAAATTATGGCACAGGAGATTGGGCCATATTCACCATGGCACCTTGAAGATTTTTCAGCAGATTTCTACTAGAATTCCCAAGGGTACTCTTACGCAGTCAGATCAGTGCAAGGTGTTATCTCAAAATCAAACCCTGATAGGTTTCTAGTCAAGGAGACCCTGAGTAACTATTTCAAACCAAACTTTTAGTTGAGGCTTAGCCTCCTCAACCTGAGAGGGCTCTCTCAATAGGTTAATTATTTGAAAATAAAGCTCAGATGGATAAATCTTTGAATAAACTGAATAAAGTGAATAATTGGTTGTACTAATAATAAAAAAACATCTATTGGGTAAATGGAGTCAAATGTGCTTTCACAAAACATAAATATCAGTTTCATATGGAAGTCAGGGCATTTCAGGGTTTAGATGCATCAATAGAACAGTAGAACAGAGAATAAACAAAGTTCATGAAACATATGAAGGAAGTTAGAGCACCTTCAGTGAATTCTAAGTAAAATATATTCATGCCACTGCAAGTAATTTAAAGAGAAACATCATGAGACAATCAAACATCCATAATCCTTTTTGAATCCTGAGTGATGAAACAAAACTCTTTTTATTAAGATAAAAACACAATTCTCTGATATCACAAAAAGTATGCTTGTTCAATGAAAATTCCAACCTTATGAAATTCGATTTCTTCCCTCTTATAGGGTGGTCATTACATCCTTGGATTCCTTCCAAACATTTGAGAAGAAATTTGAATTTGACACCTATCAACTTCTAAACAAACTTCATTTACAAACTGATAGTTAAACTGTCTGTCTTATAGTCCTAATACAACTAGGACTAAAACACTATTTATTATATCTTAACAACCTTTAACAACCTTATATAATCATTAAAAAATATGCTTGATAGCTATTTCTTCTATTCTTCCACCATGATGTTGTTTATGTTCTTGCTGTTAGACCCCATCAACCTGCTTCTTATCCATTCTTGCAAAATAGGAGCATGTTCCCTGTATAATAGTTGAATGCCTCATTTCTGTCCATTCAAACCAACTGCTGAAGAACTGGTGCTCAAAACATGTGGAAAATGTCTTATAACCTTCATTTGAATTCAACCTTCCAGCTGTGCAGATCCCAAACCTTCAAAATGGTGCAAAAACTGTCAATGCTGCTGCACTACAAAACTGCTGAGTCTACTATTTTCATAGCGTAGACTTTTCCTTTTAAAATCATGCTTCAAAACTCCATTTTTATGTGCCAAACCTCCTGGATCTTCATTGATATTCTACATATACCTCCCACTAGCATCAAATCTCAAAACCAAACCCTTTTCACCTTTTAAAATTGAAAACATTCTTCAAACTGCATCCTACAGCAGTTTCGTAGCACGCTACGAAACTACTGTGTGTCACCTTTAGCAGTTTCGTAGCGCACTATGAAACTGCTGAGTCTTCACTTTTGACAGCTTCCTTCCAAAATTTTATTTTTCAACCCTTTAATATGTTTACACTTATTTTAGCTATGGTTGATCTTCAAATTGTGCTAGCTATATTTCCAGGTCTTCTACTCTCCTCTTAAGACTTCTATTGTTTGCCCTTAGCTTAGTATTGACCATCCTAATGAATTTTTCTTCTTTGCTTGCAGGTAGGGTCCATATGAAGAATTGAGCTTGACTATCAATTAATTCAGGGTTTGGATTTTTCTCTATCTGCCACAGTCCTTTCATCCTTTCAAAGTTTCCCTTTCTTTTGCATGCACTCTCACCTTTTTCTTCAACTTATCAATCTCATTATTTGCAAATCTAAGTTTGTCTTTGACATATTCATAGCTGCTCTTTTCCTTATAATATTGAAAACCCTATTTCTGTCTTCTTCAAGCATTGAAAATGATGTATTTGTGGTTTCTTCAAAAACATTAGCAATTTCACCTCCTGTTTGATCTATCTCCATGTTTGACTGTTTCAACTACTTGGAGTGCCTAGTTGAGGGTTTTATGGGCTTAAAGATAAACTCTGACACTTCATCCTAAAAATCTAAACTTTTGGATGTCTTCAATTTCTTTGATTTGCTGCCACCTGTATCCAGTTTGATGAAGTCTGCTTGTACTAGGGGAGACTCTTCAATGCCAATAGCTTGAAGTATATCATCCAAATTACCTCTTGACCCCCATGTAACTACAGCCTTACCATTTTCCTTTAACCTTTGACTCCTAGTCAACTTCTTTTGATCTGTTTTACTAGTTGATTGTTCTAGAATTGTCTCCTTAACCAGAGTTTTCTTCTTTTGTGTGGATTTAGGAGTATCTTGGATATTCAATGTTGTTCTTATCATTGATTCTTTAACTTGTTTCTAAGGCTTGAGCTTAACAAATATTCTTGACTTTGTTTCTACAGGGGTAGTAATCTTTGATGGAGTTTTTTCTTTAGCTTGAGGATTAACACCTGTTCCTTCAATCCCAATTCTACTCAAAAAGAGGAATTCAACCCAATCTCTATTTTCTTTCTGCAACTCATGTAAGACTATTAACTTGACTAAGCCATGGTGAAATAATGAGGTTTCACATGAATCAACTTTCATTTGTACCTTATCAGACATCTTAGCCAAAATTATGAAAAGATAAAAAGGTAAATCTAGAGATATCATTCCTATGAAATGAAGCAAGAGTTTAAAGTGATAGGTATACACCTTGTGGTATCTCCCTTCACAGGTGAAGTACCTCTGAATATTGTAGAGCAGATTGGCAAATGTATCTTTGACATAACTTATTGGCACGACTTTGTTCAAGTCAACCTCTGTAAACTCTGGTTTTAGAAAGATTTTGCAGGGTACCATGTCAAACTTGAAGTTTTTAAACCACCTGTCTTCTCCTCTCGGAATTTCTATAACTGCTGATATATTTTCAGGGGAAATTGGTAATTGAGGAATCAAATCTTTGAGTTTGACCCTGTGAAGTTTATGGAAAATTATTTGGTGACTTGAGTGCGCCCTCCTTGAAGTTTTTCACAAAACCTCCAGCAACCTACTTTCTTAAAGGCTTCTTCAACAGACTTGTCTTTTGTAAGGGATTCTACACCTTCAGGTTCTGTCCTTAGGCAATGACCAGACCTATGAATCCTTCTTTCTTTGGCCATTTTCTTCTTGAAAACCTTGTATCTTCAGAAATCTGTGATAATCCCTCTGAAAACTTTGTGTCTTCAGCAAATTAGCAAATTAGCAATCATAGCTTCCTATTGAATGAACTGGCTCGCTTGGTAAATGAGTTCAACCTCGTTTGATAACAATTTTTCCTCGCTTGATAACAATTCTGCTTCCACCAGTAATTAATTTCAAACTCACTTGATAGCAGGTTTTGAAAATACTGATATAACCTGAATTTGAATGAGCAGCCTCACTTGAATTTGTTTCAGTTCACTCAGGTCTTTCACCACTAATTTATTCTTCAAAACATAAGCATGCATGCACTATTGTCTTGCATGAGACAAATGAAGTTGAAAACAGCCAACTGTTTTCAAATTTGAAAGGACCAATGACAACTGACCCCTAATCGATGACAAATGACCCCTAATAATTACAATGAATGGTTGCATGCGTGAAGGAGAACTCGTGGGTGACACCTAATGATGAGGAATTTAACTGTATTTGACAGATGTGATAGCTCAAACGCAAAACTGAGAGTCCCTGATTTTGTAGTGCATGATTTTCAAATTCAGGTTTTTGCGCTACGAAATCACCACTGTTTTCGTAGCACAAAATCAACTTTTTACACTAAGCGCGCTATGAAAACGTGGTTTCGGGGCTTATTCATCAAATTTTCGAAAAAAAAACTTTAAAAATGAGTTTCAAAATGTGGAATAAGATCTTTGAAGAATTAAAAAAGGTTAATGAACATTGTTTGGTGATGGAATGAGACCTTTAATCCATGATCTAGACCTTTAAAAATATAAAAATGACTCTAACCCTATCTAGAATTATGACTTAGGAACAAGTGTAACTGACCAAGTTTCATAAATTTTTTATAGTGATAACACAAGGGATGTACTATGGGTAAGTTTGTGAAGACCACCTTTCATGGGAAGGAGAACCGTGCTTCAGTGATCCTGGAGAGAATTCACACAGATGTGTGTGGACCTTTCTCGGTTGCTTCAACAACAAAACACAGGTGTTATGTTATATTTGTTGATGGCTATTCTCGTAGATGCTGAATATTCTTCATGCAGAAGAAAAACGAAACATTCTCAAAGTACTGTGAGTTTAAAGCATTGGCAGAGAAGGAGTCGGGGAGGCAAGTGAAGGATCTGTGGAGCGATAATGGTGGTGAATATACCTCGAATGAATTCAAAGACTTATGTAGCAAATAAGGAATTCAAAGAGAACTCATAGTACCTCATAACCCACAGAAAAATGGGGTCGCGGAGAGGAAGAACAGAACGATCGTGGGTGCTGCACAAGCTATGTTGCATGACCAGGGCATACTAAATGCACTTGTGGGTGTTAGAATGCAACACCGTGGTTTGTGTGCAAAACTTTTTTCCTCATAGAGTACTTGGCATGAGTACACTTGAAAAAGATTTACTAAAAAATATTTGAAGATTTTTGGCTCATCTGTTTACATTCATGTGACAAAGGATGTTAGGAAGAAGCTGGAGCTCACTGCAAAAGTTGGGATATTTTTGGGGTATACAGAAACACCCCATAATTGTCGTGTGTATTTGCCAAAAATTCATATGACTGTGGTGCGACGGGATATAAAATTCAATGAGGTGAAGGACATGAAGCTTTCGCTTGAGAGGGAGTTACACTTGCACGCAAAGGAGAAGCTACTTGCTCCCAAAGATGAGCCTCTAGATGTGAGTCATCCATAGAAGGAGATTCATGGAGTGGAGGAGTACACTCATGTAGAACCAAACATCAAAATAGGCAGAAGGCGTACCACAGAAGCTGAGAGACTAAAGCTTGTTGCAACATAGAATGTAGGAGTCCCTACATCACAGCGCAGACAGAGACAGTCACCTGATCGATTTACTGGATACATGGCTCTTATGAGCAAGTGTATCATGACAGAGCCATCTTATTTTGAAGAAGTAGCGTAGGAGCCCACATGGGTAGATGCCATGGTGGAGGAGTACGACTCCATTGTCAGAAATAGTGCTTGGGAGATTGTTCCAAGGCCGGTGGGTAAATCAGTGGTAGGTTCAAGATGGATCTACAAGGTAAAGCAAGCTGCCGATGGGAGCGTCGAGAAGTATAAGGAAATATTTGTTGCTTGGGGCTTCTCACAGATCAAGGGGATTTATTATGAAGAAACCCTTGCACCTATCGCATGGTATTCTTCCATAAGGACCATCCTTGCTCTCTCAGCGTATATGGGTTGGCACATTCATCAGATGGATGTGAAAACTGTGTTCCTTAATGGGATCATTGAGGAAGAGGTGTAAATTGAGTATCCTGAAGGATTTGAGATCTTCAGCAATGAGTCGCATGTGTGCAGACCCAAAAGAGTGTTGTATGGACTGAAGCAAGCACCATGTGCTTGGTACACTCGGATCGACAACTATTTCACCGGACTTGGATTCACTAAGATTGAGGTGGATGCAAACCTGTACCAAATTGTGGTGGAGGGTAACCTTTTAATCATTGTTCTTTATGTTGATGATTTAATACTAACAAGTGATGAGTATTTGATACCCTCATGCAAAGCAGATCTTGCAAAGGAGTTTGAGATGAAGGATTTGGGCCCCCTTCATTATTTCCTTGGATTGAAAGTATGGCAACAGGAAGGTGAACTGTTTGTGTCTCAAGGCAAGTATGCTCAGGAGATAATTGGTAAGTTTCACATGGAGGACTACAAGCCCATGGATACTCGTCTTCTAGGAAATTTGAGGAAGGAGGATGCGACATCGGCAAAGGTAGTGGATGCCATTGTTTATTGATAGTTGGTGTGTTCGCTCATGTATTTATTTAATACAAGACCAAACATATGCTATGAGGTGAACCAACTTAGTCAAGCGATGGGTAAGCCTACCAAGCTCTTTTGGAAGGCAGGAAAGCATGTCCTGAGGTATCTCAGGGGCACATCTGAGTATGGATTATTGTACAAACAGATGGATGAATTGAAGTTGCATGGCTTCATGGATTGAGATTGGGCATGCAGCCCAACAGACAAAAAGAGCACATCAGGAGGGGTTTTCAGTATCGGATCTACAGTAGTTTCTTGGTACAGCAGGAAAAAAAGATCCATGGCACTCAGTTGAACGAATGCATAATACATGGCAGCAAGTCAAGTTGCATGTGAGCCTATCTGGATGAGGAAGATCCTGGTCAGTTTGTTTAGTTCTTATTTAGATCCTACAGTGATACATTGTGATAATCAAAGTTGCATTAAAATCTCGATTAATCCTGTGTTTCATGATATATCGAAGGATATAGATAACTGGTATCATCATATCAAAGATTGTGTGCAGCAGAAGATCATGTTGCTTCAGTACATTCCTATGGAAGATTAGGATGCAGATATTCTGATGAAGGTGCTCAGCAGGTGAAAATTCGAATACCATAGAGTTAAGATTGGGGTGAAGGATAATCCATATCTTGTTGAGAGGGAGTGTTGAGATTCAACAAGATGACGAGCTTAGCGAAAATTAAGCACCTTCACTAAGTGGGGCCTGTAGGATATTTTTAGGTGTATGTCTATTTTTAGACATGGTGAGCATATTCTATAAGTTGCAGGATGCTATCTGTAGATGGTTGATCAAGTTGGAAAATAGATGAAATTTTATTTTTAGAATATTGGGCGAAGTTTATTTATAGATCGATAATCTAAAAATAGATGCATGTCGATTATTATTAGTCCTTAATAATAATCCGACAATAAATATCAACTTATTCTCTTGGAACACTTTATTTTAGTGAACAGATTTGGAAAATCAGTGGGCTAAAGGAATTATGCAATTCCTAGGGTGGTTGGTGACTCATGCATGGGGGACTTAGTTAGAACTGAAGTGGCAAAGTTGTGACAGAGTTGGAAGAGTAGTTATGGTAGTTGTTATTTATTTTAACTCAGTTGAACTAGTTGTATCTAGTCTAACTGAAAGAAAAACTAGTGAGTGTTTAGTGAATTAATTATTTAATCAATTCACAACTAATAACTCACTAACAACTGAAAAAATACAGCAGTTAACTACTTGCATGTCAGTTCCAGTGGAGACCCAGTGGAGAGATAGGTGAAAGGGTGAGATGGACTATATGTTGTGACTATAGTGATGCATTCAATGCATCTGACACACAATGGAGATGCCAATGAGGATTACACAATCAAGGAAAGGGCAATTTGAATTCATTCAGAGGTCTTCTTCAGTAGGGATTGCATAGTGGAGGCCGGCTGTCAGGAGACAAGAAATTGGTGCATAGATATGCAAATTTCTGCATGACAATGTGTAATGATTCTATATTGTACTGAGAGATTGATGTACTAAAATTTGTATGAGATTGTTACATGATTCCATTGATATACATAATATATGATAGTTGGGGTTTTTAGCTTTAAGCTTTCTTGTTAAACAACTATGTTTATGTGCGATTGATTTTATTCATGTGTTTTGCAATTGGCGATTTAATTTCTGCAAAGAATTAAGTGGAAGGATTTTGTATTTAACATAAGATTAAATTTTTAGATCAAGAGAATCTGGTAATACTATCAATATTAATAAATTTCTATAGTTTTATCATATTGAAAATGATGCTTCTTTAGTTTTAACCCTTCAACTACGAGGAGGGGTTGTTTGGTATCCATATTCAGCTCAAGCTTTCACATACAAAGATGTTGTCCATGCTCAACCTCTAAAGAAAGCTTCCCGACCACTAAGGTTCCCAAGCTTTTTTTGGTTGAAAAAATGGAGGACATACCCACTCTAGAAAATTCCCATCCAACACTAGAAAACTAGTTTCAAATGTATGCAAAATCAAAAATCATTTGCAGATTTAATGGATTATGGCCTCACTCAGCAGATCTTTACCAATGGATTCATTCCAATTGGACCAATAACAATAATTTTTTTTTTCTTCTCGAAGGTTTTTCTTCATAGTCTTGTTTGCTTTCAGTGAAGACTACCAAAAATCCCTTACAGGAGGTCCATGGGTTTGGGGAAAAGCAGGGCTATTCCTCACACCATGGTTCCCATAATTCAACCCTTCAATGATAATCATCACCAAGCTTCCCATGGGCCAGGCTTCCAAATTTACCTGCCCCTCTATGGCACTTCTCTATCTTTCAAGGAATTGGAAACGCCCTAGGACGCTTTTTGGAAACAGATCCCTCCAGGGGGGATATGGCCATATACACCTATAGCAGAATATGCGTTGAAATAGACATAAGTAAATGCCTTCCTGATCAAATCAACCTTAAAATTGGTGACTTCCACTTGACACAGACATTGGACTACGAGAAGATTGCCTTCCGATGCCATCATTACCATCATTGCGATAAAACATTAGCATATTCAGAATCCCTGCACCGTGTTCCCTACCCAGAAGAAGAATAAAAATTGAAAATCAATCCCTAAAATTTGGAAGCCCTATACAATGCCTCCCATGGATGACATTGACTCCTTCAGCTCGGATGAGTAAGAGACTGAAGCAACTGAGGAGGGTGCACAATAGGAGAAGGATATGACCTTGAAGAACCCTGGAGTGCCTAATGTTTCTTCAAGTTCTCAGAAATGATCTCACGAGACCTCCTCCTCAGACTTGGATAAGGAGACTACTCCTTTAGTCAAAAACAGTCTTCAAGTGGTTCTCACCCATCTTCCCCATCATGGCTGGGTCAAATTTTTGAAAAAGAAAGGAAAGAAATGTCATACTGAGGATTCAACCCAATCTAGGTAGAATCATGTGTCTGCTTCTTATGGCTCCCTTGTTTATCTGCTTGGCTCTCTTTGTTTCTCTCTCAGCTATTTTCGAGATCGAGGTTGATATTTCATCCTTTCTGGATCCTCTACTTTTTAGCCTCTCATGGTTGTAACTCCATATTGTACCATACACTTTTATAATAGAATTATTCTAGTTTACAAAAAAAATACACAATTTAACTAGAATATATAACCGTGTGTGCAGTAAAGACATATTAACAAAAAAAATATAACAAAATCATGAAATACATGCCATGAAAATCTATGAAAATGTACTAAAAAAAAATTCAAGTACTTATCTGAAGAATTATCTGTTTGGATGCATACCTCAAAAATTCCTCCTAGCCATAGACTATGCTAATCCAATTCCTTTAGTAGTGGGTCATCCTCAACCTGGGGCCATGAATCCCTTCGACATTTCCTTCTATATCTTGGTACCTTCTGTTAGTTCCAGTCTAGTCATACTGCCATCAGTGATCAAAATTTCTCTTTTGCAATTGTATATTAGGAGTCCCATACCAATAAATTTCACCATTCTATTAGGTCATGGATTCATTGATGGTAGTGATTTTTCATCAGTTTTCCCTCATGTTAAACTTGTTGATTCTCCTCTATATGGTATTTAGTCATGAGTCACTCTTTTTCTCTTAAAATCATATTATTAGGTCATAGGGTTGGTCTCATTAGGTTCTAGGTTCTCATCATGGTCAAATTAATGAGTTAAGTGTCAATAAATATCAGCAAGGTCATGAGGAAATCAATAAACTCGAAGTCACAGCACCTGGGAAGATCAAAGAAATGTTTTATCCAGTTTGATGTAATTTTCACCTCAAAACCATGTTTTGAGGTGAAAGCATGATACTTTTCCTTTATTATCATTTATTATGTAATTTTATGTCAGCATATGTAATAAGTCACATTTCAGAAGCTGCTATCTCCCCAAAGTCATCACTCTACCTTTCAGAGAAGTTTTCCACAGCATGTTCAGCTTCAAATCATGTTTTGAGTATGTCCAGCAGAAAGAGCCCGGAAAGAGCTTTTCAACGGTATATTACACTCTCAAAACTGACTTTTGGATTGAAATTTATGCCTTAGTGAGTAAAGTCCTTTATACCCTAACCCTTCCCCCTTTTCCCTTAAACTTTATGTTATTAAAGTTTAATATTTTCTTTTATAAATCCCTTTTTCCCCTTCCAATCACATAATCACATTATTAAAATCTTTAAAATATATATGCGATGTATTAACCACTTCCCCTCCATACTCCTTTAAAACCTTATAATAACATTTTAAAGTTTTGTTATTATAAAATCCCGTTAAAACAAACCACTTCCCCTCCGTGCCTTTTAAATTTATAATAAAGTTAAAGTTTTATTATAAATTCCCTCCCGTCGCAATCGAAATAATCAAACCACGTCCCCCGCATGACCCTTTAAAACTTTATAAAAATGTTTAAAGTGTTATAAAACCCTGCCGACCCAAGTCCCTTTCCCTTTCCATCACAATCACAACATTTAATATTTGCACCCCGATTGACCCATGGTAAAAAACTTCGATGCGATTGCATTGAGTGCTCCCGATTGTATATTTCTGATGGCAAACCCATGATTGACCGCACTCGATGTTGTCCTAGCCATCGATCTGCCCATCTGATCGGACTGCCCATACTTGATCGACGCTTTCAAATGCCTCCTCCTGATTGACACCCTCCGATTACCCTCCTCCGTTGATTTCTTCATCCCATCGGATGGCCTACAAGCCGTCGCGCTCATCGCAATCGGAATTTTCATATTACACTCTACCCCACTCTCCTCCGATCTCCCGATGCCGATGGACCTTTGGGTCCCACCATTTAAAATTCTCTGCCCATTCATAATACAATGGCCCTTCCCTTTGTAAATATTAAATTTGATTTTATTTCGATTTACAAAAGGATTTCCCCTTCATAGCTTATCCCCATCGCATCGGAGGAATTCTATTATATGATACATTTGCCCCAAATCCCTGATTCCAATTATGATGTATAACTCCCGTGTCCCACCTTAAAGGCCTTTCAACATAAAAATTGTTTTCCCCTTTGTAAAAGCGCCCAACTATTTTTAATATGTTTTGAAAGGAAATATCCCTTGGCCTATCTTTTATCCCTATTTACATTTTGCCAATCGCATCGGAATTTTCTTGTGCCTGTTTCCAAAAATATTCACCCTCCTCCCGCTCTGACCCCGATTGTGATTACACTATTGGACCTCTCTGCATCGGGATGTTTTTGCCCTATTCCCATTTCTCTGATCCCTGATTGCGATTGATCCATCGCATTACTCCATTTCATGTTGTATTCTCTCTGCCTATTGGTTCCGATTGCGATTGTGACCCGGCCCCACCTCCTCTCCCTTTGATCCTTCCATTCAAAAATCGTTTCTCCCTTCACTAAAGGCATAATTTCATTTCATTTTATTTTCAAAAGCATTTTATTCAAAGTCAGTTTTCTTCAAAAGAATAAAACAATGAGAAACAGTCAAAAGGCCGAGGAACTAAATATGAAAGACATCTTCGGCAATGGATTGAAGATATATTTTCTACAGATTTCTTCTTCTCATTCGTTGGATGTAACAACAAATTTTCAAGTGGTCAAAATGTATCGTTGTCCCTTATTTTCAGGGGCAGATTGTTGGATTTATTTTCTATGATTGGACTTCAGTTCTTTAGCTGTTAAAACAACTCCCTTTTTCTGTGGGTCTATGTTCCCACATTTCAGTCTATTTAATGTAATTCTAAATCATTTGTAAAGCAGTCCGTAACTCATAAGTGGGGGAATAGTGTGGAAAAGAACGCTCTGCGCTCCATTGTACAGTTTGACAGGGAATTAATAAGAGATGTACCTATGATTTGTGGGATTCATGTGGTATGAAATTTAGCATTTGTTCTTTCCTTGTGTTCATATGTAAATTTATTATGTTCACCTTTCATTCATAAATATCTCTTTTTGAATGATTTCAGGATAGAAAGGTAGAATCTGTTTTTATGCTCTGCCTTGGGAAATCATTCAATACTCTATGTTTTTCTTCTGTTTGAAAAGGATCCATCTCCCATGCCATTTTCAGCTCCTCACAAGTATTTCCATTCCATCCTTATTTAAACTTAATTGCTAAAATTTCCTGCCTACCTTTCCCCATGAAATACCCTGTATCCTGATTTAATTCCCCAGTTTCAAACTATCCCATTTGTTTCCATACATCCCTGAAAAATTCATTCATTTCATTACACCATTTTCCCATTATTATACCTAGCCTAAAATTGGTCCATTATTGTACTTTTTTGAATATCCTTTCATGGAGAGAGCCCTCTCCTGACCTTGTAGGGCTAGCTACAAGTCTGAGCGTGGTTTAGATGTTACCCTAATTTCCCTTTTTCAGCCTGAGGTCCAGATCAGGTGCTAACATTTCTGGTGACTCCACTGGGGACAATGCGATCTGACTGTCTTCGAGCTCACACTCTTGGTGCTCATTGACTATGTTTATTCTATTTTCAAAGCAAATCATATTCAGGCCATGTGAAATAAAGAGTATTGAAAACTCTGTCTGAGGTTAAACTCAGGTTATATTAAACATGATGAACCTTTTGAAAGCTCTGTAGTTGAAGTAAAAAGCTTTATTCTTTAGCCGACGGAGTAATATTAAGTGGGACCCAGCTTTTGAGTTAATGCAAGGATTTAAAGTGCCAAACCACAGTTAAAGCGTAGTTCATTTACCACCAGCGAGTTTCGGAAACCAAAACTGCCGTTGTTGCGCTACTTTTGGCCTGGAGCAAAATAACTTAAAAAAAACACGATCCAGTAATATTTGGGCACGTCATCACCCAAATACTGCCCATATCGGGTAAATTTCACGTGTTAAACCTCAGCCTTTGAAAAAACATGAAATCGATGAGGACCGTCCGATTTGGATAGTGTTGGATCCAACGGTAATCGTGCAGTGAAGTGCACGAGCAATAGATCGAGGTATGATCCAGAGGTTTTGCATTATTATATGTTTATTTTATTCATAAAAAGGTGAAATATGGATGCGTGGGCCTCTGCTGAATGAAATGTATGTCACGCTGGTAGAATAAATGTGTTTTATGGTATAAAGTTCAAAGGTTGGCATTTTTTTAAAAGGATCGCGCCATTGTTATAATTTGATATCACGACCGGATGTAAGGTTTGCTTAAGTGTTTAATGTGTTCCCCTATATCCCGTTAACCTTTAAACATTTGTTTGAGAAGGTGAACATTATTAAAACGATGTTGGAAAGGAATATAGTTACAACCTCTCATTTTTCCTCAGTCATAATATATTTCTGGTATCAGAGCATAAAGTCAGGTCACCCCAGTAAATATTTTTCTTGTAAATTCCTTGATTTTGGAAAATGATTTTCAGAGTCTGTTTAGCTGGAATAAATATTGTACAGTAGAAATTTAACCACACTGGCTTCAAGAAGATACAAAAGGGCTAATCCAGATCCAAATCCTCCCCCTGTGTTTGAGAATCCTAATCTTATCCCAAGAATAGTCAGAAGACAAGAGGTATCACTAAGTCTTCAACCTATTTTCAGATCCCATACCTGGCCGAGTGAGTCGTTTTTTGTAGAAGATATTTCTTTTGATGAGAGTTTTGAGCTTTCTTTGTTTAGAAATAAGTCTGAAACTGCACTTGATGACACATTTTTAGATCCAGAATTCCTTGTAGATATTGAAGTTCAAAGAGAAAATTCCTCAATTGATGATTATATTTTGAATTCCCCTCAGTCATCTATCACGGTAAATAATATCCCTGAGCCTTCAGAGTCATCAGGAACAACATTTCCTCCCAATTCATCAGCATTCCCATAAGTCAATTCTCAGTTGTCATCTCCTCCATCAACACCTCCCTTAAATCCTAGTACTACAAACACTGTTGTAAATCAACCTAGTGTCATGGCTGTCCGGTATGCACCCCTGGTTTTACCTCGAGTTCTCAATGATATGCCTCCTGATTATCAAAGTAAAGTCCCTATCTTTGATGCCACTCAAAGCACTACAACCCAACAACATGTTGATAAAATGAGTGACTTTTTTGATCTACATGAGGTAGAGGCAAAGAATGTAACCACAAGGTCGTTTGTCCAAAGCTTTGGAGGTGAAGTTAGAAAGTAGTTCAGAGCTTTACCAACAGGATCTATTCGCACTTTGCAGGAGTTACACACACAATTTTTAGACCGGTGGGAGGTAAAGAAAAACCCATTTCAAATTTTGTCTGAGTATGAGAATATTAAAATAAATGTGGGTGAAACTGTATAGGATTATTGTCTAAGATTCAATGCTGTATACAATGCTATTCCAGCTAACCTCAAACCTCCTGTGGGATTAGCCTTGCTTAAATTTCCAGATGGTTTCGATGCTGACATGTCATATCATCTATGAGAGAGAGATCCCACTACGCTTGAGGACATGCAGAAGATAGCTGTAAGTGTAGAAGCTAATCTGCTAGCTAAAAGAGCACGAACCAGAGCTAAAAAGAGAGTTACAGTGAAAGAAGAAGCCTCTCCTTCAGACAGAAAAATGGATACTTTGATTCGGACAGTGGAAAATATGGTTGATCGATTAACCATTTCGGATAGACCTGAACCTCAAATTAGGAATCCAAATTTAAGAGGATAGAAGCCACAATTCAGAATTAAACAGAGAGAACAGAGAGTGCAGGACTAAGCACCACCACAGCACGAAATCAGAACCCCATTACAATAGAATTATGTTCAGGGAACAGAATAGATGAGGATGATGATCCTCTCATTGAAGCCAATCACTTTTTCACAGCTGATGGTGCGCCCATTTTTCTCACTAAAGATGAAGAATACATAGCAACTATAGACATTCGAAAGGACGAAAATTTCATTTTGGCTAATGACACAGTGTTAGAAGAAGAGTCCGATGACTACTAGAGAGGGTACATGAACGCTTTATCAACACAACAAAAGCAATATTCTCTGAGGAACAGAGATGTTCTGATCAGTCCCATTCAAAAGAGAAAAGAGCTCCAAATGAAGAACCATTCTCAGAAGAAAGGGAAAGAGCCGACCGACCCTTCCTCCAGCAAAACACCTTCAGCGATTAACACTACAATCAAAAAGAACCAGCAGAGCACATCAAAGGAGAAAGAAGAGAATAAAGATCCTCCCATCAAAGAGGTAGAAAAAGCTCCTTATTTTAATTTAGAAAATGAAATTTCTAAGCTAAAAGTGACCATGCCCCCGACTGAGTTGGTGAAAAATAGCACTTATAAAAATCAGGTGTCTAGAATTTTTCAAATAGACTCTGTTTCAGATATGGTTAATGTAGAAGATGACTACCCTGAACTCATTTTTGGTCCAACCACAGAAAATCAATCTGAAGAAAGTGAAGTCCCTCCCTTTTACCTGAGTCTTAGATTACATGAGTTCATCTTGCATAATGCTATGTTGGACTCCGAAGCCTCACATAATTTGATGCTGAAAGCCATCATGGAGAAGTTAGGCCTTGATATTACTCGAAAATACCATGATTTTTATTCCTTTGACTCAGGTAGGGTCCATTGTATTGGTCTTATCAAAGACTTGGTAATGTCTTTAGATCAAATCCCAGCCAAGAATGTCTTGATGGAAGTAGTTGTTGCCGATGTCCCACCACGGTTTAGAATGCTTCTATCTAGGTCTTGGGGTGCAAAACTTAAGGGAGCCATGCAGCTTGACTTCTCTTATGCCACCATTCCCATGTTTGGCCAGTTGAGGAAACTATATAGGGAGAAGAAAATGAAATATATGATCACTAGAAAAGAGAAGCTAGTAAATCATCCCATTAATGTAGTCCACACTGATTTAGAGTCCTTTGTCTTATATTCAGATGGTGGTTTGAATGATGAAAATGTTCAGTTGGTACAAGTAGATGAAATACCTGAAATTTCAGAGAATTTTAGGGAAGTCATCAAACAGGAAAAAGATAAAACAGCAAGAACTTCTGAGCCTCCTGCCTGCCAGCAACAAAAAGATAGTGAACAACAGAAAGATGCAGAAATCAGTCAAGGTAAAGAAGAGAAAGAAGCAAATTTTCAGCATCTACAAGAGGAAGAAGAAGGCCTTTGGAGCATGGATTTCTATGGAGTTGTTGGTAAGGATGGAGCTGGTATTGGAATATGGATTCGGAGCCCTATTTTACAGCCTGAAAAGGTTCCTAGTAATGTTAGAGTATGTGCTTATAAGTTGGCTTTTGAATGCTCTAACAATGAAGCAGAGTATGAAGCTTTGATTGCAGGTATGAAATTTTGAAGAAGTTAAATGCAAAGAGGATTTTAGTTTATGGAGATTCAGAGCTGATAATCAAACAGGTTAAAGGAGAGTACCAAGCAAAGCATCCGAGATTGAGGGCTTACAGAAACGCAGTCCTGGACATCTTGAAGACATTCCATGAGTACACTTTGACAACAGTACCCAGAATGCAGAACATTATTGCTAATTCTCTTGCCACTACTGCAAGCAACTTGAAGATTTCGATGAAATCTAGCAACAAGTTTGAGATTTATGTCAAACATAGGCCTGCTGTTTCGAACAATTTAAGGTATTGGCAAGTGTTTTGGGATGAAAATTAGATCAATGCTTTTTTGCAGAGTGATGGAAAATTCAAGGACACTCCAATAGAAGGTGAGTATGAGATTGATGATCAAGAAATTGAAACAAATCAGATGGACATATTGCAGCTGAAAGACAATGTAATTCCTAGAGGTCTCATGCCTTTAGAGGAGCTTTTTGATCAAGATGATGTTGCAAAGAAACCAAGCTTGGTGCCTACTGAGAAAGGAGATGAAGGCGTGAATCTTGGAACAGTTGAAAAGCCCAAGTTTGTCAAGTTGTCAAAGGCATTATCCCCTGAGGTAAAGGAAAAGTATGTTAAATTGATTTCTGAACTTTTTGATGTGTTTGCATGGGATTATTCAGACTTGAAGGTGTATGACAAGAACATAATCCAGCATACTATTCCCATCAAGCCGGATTAGAAGCCATTTAGACAAAATATGAGAAGAATCAATCCGAAGCTACTGCCATCCATTGAAAAAGAGGTAAATAGATTGTATAAAGATGGTATCATTGTTCCTATTAGATTTTCTGACTGGATTTCAAATTTGGTCTCGATACATAAAAAGATAGGAGAGATAAGGTTGTGCATAGATTTTTGGAATCTGAATAAAGCATCCTTAAAGGATAATTATCCACTTCTGAAGATGGACCATATTCTGCAGAGAGTAGTTGGAGCATCTAGGATGTCACTACTTGATGGCTACTCAGACTACAACCATATCTTGGTGCATGAGAAAGAACAAGACAAAGCTGCCTTTACTACACCCTAGGGAACCTTTCAGTATGCCAAAATGCCATTCGGATTGAAGAATGTTGGAGCTACTTTCCAGCGAGCAATGGACATTGCTTTTGCCAATGAAAAAGATGTTTTTCTTGTTGTTTATTTGGTTGATCTGACAGTGTTTTTTGGTTCTGATGATGAGCATTTGCACCATTTGAGAGTTGTTTTTCAGCGATGCAAAAAGTTTGGGATTCTCTCAATCCCAAGAAGAGTCTTTTTGCCATGGATGAAGGCAAGCTGTTGGGGCATATCATCTCTAAATATGGTATCCGTATTGATCCTTCGAGAGTGGAGAAATTTAGCACATAGATCTTCCACGAAACAAAAAGGAGATTCCGGCATTTAATGGTAAGATGAACTTCTTGCGCAGATTTATACCCAATTTGGCTGAACATTTGAGAGAAATGACTAACATGTTGAAGAAGGATAGCACTGTAAAATGGAGTGAGGAAGCTGTCATGTCATTTAATCTGGTAAAGTTTTCTTTTTCCAATGCCCAAGTCTTGATTAGTCCCGACTATACTCAAGATTTTATCATATTTTCATTTTCATTGGATCATACTATGGCTACTGTTTTGATGCAAAAGAGATATCAGATTGAAAAGCCAATTTCTTTTTTCAGTAGGACTATTAGAGATGTTGCCTTGAGGTATAATATTATTGAGAAACAAGCATTGGCTCTTATAAAGGCATTGAAGGATTTTAGGGTCTATATTCTGCATTCACATACTATAGCATATGTCCCTAATGCAGTAGTGAAGGATGTGTTGATGCAAACTAATCCAGAAGTTCGAAGAGGTAAATGGATAGCAGCTATGTTGGAGTATGATTTGGAGATAAAACCCACGAAGTTGATCAAAGGACAAGGTTTGGAAAAGCTAATGGCCCAATCAAATCTGTGTGCCCTGGACATAAACCTCATAACAACAATGTCAGAAGATGAAGATGAAGGTTTTATTGTTCCAATTTCAGATATTTTTCTACAATCCCCATGGTATTCAGATATTTTTTATGTTCTTCAGCATCTTTCACCACCTCCAGGGATGTCTAAAAGCAAAGGTATATCATTGAAACTTAAATCTGCTAAATATTGTATTCTAAACAGTGCTCTTTATTGGAAAGATCTTGGAGGTATTATGCTCAATTTTTTGGTTGAAGAAGAGGCTCAGAAGGTAATGCATGACTTTCACAAAGGTGATTGTGGTGGTCATTTGTTTTGGAAAACTACAGCTAACAAAGTATTGAGAGCAGGATATTATTGGCCCACTTTATTTTCAGATTTATATAGAACAGTGATGGGCTATCATGAATGTAAAATTTTCCAAGGGAAGAAGAAATTACTTCCTCTTCCTTTGAAACCAGTTTCAGTCAACGCTCCCTTTCAGCAGTGGGGAATCGATTTCATAGGAGAAATTCATCCCGCTTCATCAGCACAACATCGATGGATATTGACAGGAACATATTACTTTACTAAATGGATCGAGGCCATCCCAGCAAGGCAAGATATAGATACGGTAATTATTCAATTTCTAGAATCAAATATTTTATCTCGTTTTGGCTGCCCTTACAAAATTATAACAGACAACGCAACAATGTTCAAGTCTAAAAAGATGGTCAATTTCTGCAACAAATAAAATATCATGCTGGGCCATTCGACAACGTACTATCCACACGGCAATGGCCTGGAAGAATCATCAAACAAATCTCTGATAAATATAATCAAGAAAATACTGGAGGCAAACAAAAGAAACTGGCATCAAAAGCTCATCAACTTATTGTGGGCAGATAGAGTTAGCAGTAAAAAATCCATAGGTATGTCACATTTTGAGTTGGTTTATGGTACTAATGTTGTCTTTCCTACATCTCTTACAGTTCCAGTTATGAGATTATTACAAGAAGATGGTAGTGAAGACAATGACAATCATAGAAGGATCAATTAGATGATCCACCTTCAGAAAACAAGAGAGGAAGTGTCACAGAATTCTATTCAGTTGCACAAGAAGATTAAGAAGATCTATGACCGAAAGACCCAAGCAGAAAAATTTCAGTTGGATGATGTAGTGTTGAGATGGGCTGCAAGAAATGAGGACAAGGGGAAGCACGGTAAGTTTGACAACCTGTGGAAAGGACCATACAGGATTTTAGCATACGGGGGACATAATGATTTCTTACTTTCAGAAATGGATGGCCAAGATTTCCCTGGAGGAGCAACGAATGGTAGGCTATTAAATCACTACCATTGTTGAATATAATGGATTAGAAATCTATGTCATAATCATTGTATATACCATGTTATTTTTGGTCAGAATTCAAGTATGCAGTCATTGAAGTTTGGGGTCCGAGGTGAAGGCTATAAAACTTGAATGTCATGTGTATGGTTTGGTTTTATTTCAATTTTCAGTCTTAGTCTCGAGTCAGAGTCAATTTGCATTGTGTCAATTTTCAGAATTTTTGACTCCATGCCCAATGGATAAGGCTACTTGGTCTACGGTGTTCTTGGCACCTCCAAGGAGCTACCATCCCCATTGGAGCCAATGTTAGTGTCAGTCTAGCCATACTGCCATCAGTGATCAAAATTTCTCTTTTACATTTGCATTTTAGGAGTCCCAGACCAATAAATTTCACCATTCCGTTAGGTCATGGATTCATTGATGGTAGTGATTTTTCATCAGTTTTCCCTCATGTGAAACTTGTCGATTCTCCTCTCTATGGTCTTAAGTCATGAGTCACTCTTTTTCTCTTAAAATCATATTATTAGGTCATAGGGTTGGTCTCATTAGGTTCTAGGGTCTCATCATGGTCAAATTATTGAGTCAAGTGTCAATAAATATCAACAAGGTCATGAGGAAATCAATAAAATCGAAGTCACAGCACCTGGGAAGATCAAAGAAATGTTTTATCCAGTTTGATGTAATTTTCACCTCAAAACCATGTTTTGAGGTGAAAACATGATACTCTGCCTTTATTATCATTTATTATGTAATTTTATGTCAGCATATGTAATAAGTCACATTTCAGAAGCTGCTATCTCCCCAAAGTCATCACCCTACCTTTCAGAGAAGTTTTCCACAACATGTTTAGCGTCAAATCATGTTCTGAGTATGTCCAGTAGAAAGAGCCCGGAAAGAGCTTTTCAACGGTATATTACACTCTCAAAACTGACTTATGGATTGAAATTTATGCCTAAGTGAATAAAGTCCTCTATACCCTAACCCTTCCCCTTTTTCCCATTTTTCCCTTAAACTTTATGTTATTAAAGTTTAATATTTTCTCTTATGGATCCCTTTTTCCCCTTCCAATCACATAATCGCATTATTAAAATCTTTAAAATATATATAAGATGTATTAACCACTTCCCCTCCATGCCTTTTAACTTTATAATAAAGTTGAAGTTTTATTATAAATTCCCTCCCGTCGCAATCGAAATAATCAAACCACTTACCCCACATGAACCTTTAAAAATTTATAACAATGTTTAAAGTGTTATAAAGCCCTGCCGACCCAAGTCCCTTTCCTTTTCCATCACAATTGCAAAATTTAATATTTGCGCCCTGATTGGCCCATGGTAAAAAACTCCAATGCGACTGCATTGAGTGCTCCTGATTGTATATTTCCGATGGAAAACCCCCGATTGACCCCACCCAATGTTATCTTGGCCATCTATCTGCCCATCCGATCGAACGGTCCATACTTGATCGGCGCTTTCAAATGCCTCCTCCCGATTGACACCCTCCAATTACCTTTCGCCGTCGATTTCTTCATCCCATCGGACGGCCTACAAGCTGTCACGCTCATCGCAATTAGAATTTTCATATTACACTCTACCTCGCTCTCCTCCGATCTCCCGATGCCGATGGACCTTCGGGTCCCACCATTTAAAATTCTCTGCCCATTCATAATACAATGGCCCTTCCCTTTGTAAATATTAAATTTGATTTTATTTTGATTTACAAAAGGATTTCCCCTTCATAGATTATCCCTGTCGCATCAGAGGAATTCTATTATATGATACATCCGCCCCAAATCCTCGATTCTGATTGCGATTTTTAACTCCCGGGTCCCACCTTAAAGGCCTTTCAACATAAAAATTGTTTTCCCCTCTGTAAAAGCGCCCAGCTGTTTTTAATATGTTTTGAAAGGAAATATCCCTTGGCCTATCTTTTATCCCTATTTCCATTTTTCCAATCGCATCGGAATTTTCTTGTGCCTGTTTCCAAAAATATTCACCCTCCTCCCGCTCCAACCCCGATTGCAATTACACTATCGGAACTCTCCACATCAGGATGTTTTTTCCCTGTTCCCATTTCTCTGATCCCTGATTGCAATTGCTCCATCGCATTACTCCATTTCATATTGTATTCCCTCTGTCTATTGGTTCCAATTGCGATTGTGACTCGGCCCCACCTCCTCTCCATTTGATCCTTCCATTCAAAAATCATTTCTCCCTTCACTAAAGGCATCATTTCATTTTATTTTATTCTCAAAAGCATTGTATTCAATGTCAGTTTTCTTCAAAAGAATAAAACATTGAGAAATAGTCAAAAGGCCAAGGAACTAAATATGAGATACATCTTCGGCAATGGCTTAAAGATATATTTTCTACAGATTTCTTCTTCTCATTCATTGGATGTAACAACAAATTTTCAAGTGGTCAAAATGTATCTCTGTCCCTTATTTTCAGGGGTAGATTGTTGGATTTATTTTCTATGATTGGACTTCAGTTCTTTAGCTGTTAAAACAGCTCCCTTTTTCTGTGGATCTATGTTCCCACATTTCAGTCTATTTAATGTAATTCTAAATCATTTGTAAAGCAGTATATAACTCAAAAGTGGGGGAATAGTGTGGAAAAGAACGCTCTGCGCTCCATTATACAGTTTGACAGGGAATTAATAAGAGATGCAGCTCTGATTTGTGGGATTCATGTGGTATGAAATTTAGCATTTGTTCTTTCCTTGTGTTCATATGTAAATTTTTTATGTTCACCTTTCATTCATAAACATCTCTTTTTGAATGCTTTCAAGATAGAAAGGTAGAATCCATTTTTATGCTCTACCTTGGGAAATCATTCAATACTCTGTGTTTTTCTTCTGTTTGAAAAGGATCCATCTCCCATGCCCTTTTCATCTCCTCACCAGTCTTTCCATTCCATCCTTATTTAAACTTAATTGCTAAAATTTCTTGCCTACCTTGCCCCATGAAATACCCTGTATCCTGATTTAATTCCCTAGTTTCAAGCTGTCCCATTTGTTTCCATACATCCCTGAAAGTTCATTAATTTCATTACACCATTTTCCCATTATTATACCTAGCCTAAAATTAGTCCATTATTGTACTTTTTTGAATATCATTTTATGGAAAGAGCCCTCTCCTGACCTTGTAGGGCTAGCTACAAGGCTGAGTGTGGTTTAGATGTTACCCTGATTTCCATTTTTCAGCCTGAGGTCCAGATCAGGTGCTAACACCTTCTTCATACCAAATGTGATAGGGCCAAGGTACCAAATCTGACAACCTCCAACCAATAGGACCACATCCCCCAAAAATCCTTTTCTTGTCCAACTATAATGAAATTAAACAAGCATGGTTCCACATATTTCAAGAAACCTATTTTTAGACCAATTTGGTCATGATAGAGCACTGCAAGCATCCCATGCAACTACCAATAAACCATGGCACTCTCTTCCAATACCCCATAAAATAGAGGGAACATATTTTCTTTCTCTACTCAATAGTCCCTAATGAATTAACTTCCATTCTACTACTCATTAGTGTAGGAAAAATGAGTCAAACGTGTTGAATGCATTTTGGAAATAATATATAAAAATAAAACTTAAATCTCAATGAGGAAGTAATTACATAGTAGGGAAGTATTCCTAACCTTCGTATCCTCCATGTTCACCTAGATCCATATATATCTCTTCCAAACCATATAAATTCCTATTTCAAAAATGTTCCACGCTGGTGATTTTATATCGTTAAATTGTTATCCATGATGAACACAATATGATAAGTGTAGAGCATGAATGTAAGAGAATAATGAATGAATTTCCATAAGGGATTCGAGGGATAATGGATGATTTCCTTGAATGCATCATTCAAAAAAGTGTTGGGTTGGTGATTTTCATATTGATTAAGTGGTTATCCATGATGAAAATAACATGAAAAGTGTAGAAAATGAATGAAAGAGAATAATAATGAATGATCATGAGAGAGTCAATGGATGATGGATGATTTCCCTTCTAATAGGATGAAGAAGAACTCTTATGGTTTCCCATAATAATTAAGCTTAGTCCATTCCTCAACAACTATATAACATAAAAATGCTCATCAATCTATACATTGGATGTGTCAGAGTCATATGACTCCAGGAGTTCCATTTCCCTCGTGGCTCTTTCAGGTACCCTTCCAAGTCCTCACAAAATTAAAATATAAAACCAATCATCCTCCAACCAACAAGATCACATCCCCCATCAGCCCATATTCTGGTTAGGCAAGGATGTTCTAGAGTCTTGCGACTTGCAGGAGTTTCACTTCCTCATAGGTCTTCTAGGTACCCTATGATATCTTATTGATTATTAACTGAATAGGGGAAACACCTTTTTATAGGCATGCTTCTGCTTTACCCATTTTTTTATATAATAGAATAATATAATATAATATAATATTATAATTAGGATATCTTTTCTTATCATGGTGTATCACCCCCCACACTCTTTTGTCCCTTAGTCTATAGAAAAATTACAAGTCAGCTAAAATTCCATGTCGGCTAGGCTCATTGGCCTAATCATTACACATGATTAGTAGCCCAATTTATATATAAACTCTCATTAAACTCACAAGTATGTTGGCCCACCAACCTAATGCATCATAAAAACTTAGGCATGTAGGCCTTGATGGTACTCGACTCACCAACCCAAAGGCACAAGTTCTTTGACCTAATTACATAGGCACACCAAAATTAAAACATACCAGTGCCTTAGCCCATTGGCCTAACATGTTTACACATATAGAGGAACACAAGTCTCAATAGAATTTTGGCTCATTGGCCTAAGCATCATGCGTAAAATTTATAGTTTTAGGCTCAAACTAGTGGTTTTACACCAATACTAATATTTCCCCCATACCCACCACCCGTCCCCTCCAACACCTATAATATATTGACTCTATTTTTCATAATTTGAAAAATCACTTTATTAATGAGTATGGTAAGATATTGGTCAACAAGGTGAAGCCCTTATGAGCAAATGGGGTCACATGGGAGTTGGAGGATGCCATGAAAGTGGCATATCCATTTTTGTTTGTTGTACATAATCCTCATAATGGATAGTAAATTATCGAGGGTTGTGTTCCTTTAAGGGGAAGGGGATTATAACACCCATTTTTAAACCCTAAATTTTATAATTGTAATTAAGAATTATAATGTTGGAAATGGATAGCATGAATATCTTGATAAACCTTATTTGATGTAATATGCATTTTATTTTAATATATTTCTAAAATCCAAAGAAGAGAGTAGCCTACATGGATACTGATGCCTAAGAGGAAGTTGTGAGGGGGAATTGGGAATTTTCTTGTCTTAAATTGAATTTGATTTCCATATTTAATCCTTATTCCCAAAATTCAATGGGAGATGAACTATCAACTCCTATCATTTATGAGAAATAATGGGATTGGTACTAAACTGATCGAGGGGTATATGAAAGAATCCATCTAGATCCTTTTGAATTGACCACATAGCCCAAGTCTAGGGACTTTAATTCTTATGTGGGAAGAGTGTGGTTGGATAAACAAAGAGCGAACATGATTTTTTCTTACGAGAGAATGTAAGAGTGGTTAGGAATAGAGAGAGATGAAGAAGTGCATATGAACGAGAGAAAAAATGAGAATTGAAGACACACGAGGGTGCTAAGACTATGGATTTTAAAGGAAGGTGAATTTTTTTTTTTGAGACAAAAATAATTCTATGGAACTATGATTTATCAAAATTGGTTTGTCCATCTAAGGTTTTTTAGGGAATTTTACTTGGTTTCATGAATTCCATGGTTAAATAATCAACAAGGCTTGTATCCTGATGCTCTTACACTTCCTCCTATCCTTAATATACCTTCATAAACACTTCCCATCACTCCTATCCCTCAAAATCATCGTTTCTCTACAAAACCTAGCCTATTGCTACAATTTGACACCTTTTCGAGACTAGGCCTGTGTTTTTCCCTTTTGGACCCCTTCCCCTCACTCAATGCTTGAAATTACACTTTCCCCTACTCTCTAACATCCATCCCTATTCCCCAAAATTTCCCCAAGAATTTAGACAACCCTTAACCCCTTCATTACCCTCCCTCTACAAGGCAATCCTAAATCCCTTGTTTTGCCTACATCGAACCCTAATTTCCCCTTACAACTAAGCTAGGGTTTGCTATGGAAAGGAGGCATAGGAGAAAAGGATTGATATGATAGATCATATCATCAAACATAAATCCATACCAACTAATAAACATCAGGCCTCCATCATTTTACAAGAATTCATTCGAAGGGCCAAGTCATTTGCCACACCTAAGGTCAGTTTTTCTTAAAAATATTTTTCTGGCCAAAATGAGATGAATTTGGAAAATGTGAGAGAGGTTTCTATCCATAATAGGGCCAAGACGAAAAACCTCCTTCAGTTTTTACACAGGTATCATGGTTTGGGAGCAATGTAAAAAATACAGGTGTCACGGGAGAATTTCTGCACCGCTGGAGCAACCTTGGTAAAATCAAATTTTCTCATAGCTGGAGTGTCCAAATGATTTTCATCATGAGTCCAATGAAAAATAGACTTGAATATATTTCCAATTAGCTATCAGGAGCTCAATTTGGAATTGAGGAAGGCATTAAAAAGTGGCCTGCATCAGCACTCTGCATTTCTGCACCATCATTCAGAACTTTTTGACCAGTCTTGGGAGAATAAAATTTTGGCAGGAAAAATCAACTCCAATAAGAAAAAAAGAGGTATATTTGGAAATTATATAGGATACATTTTTCAATGATATATTTTGGGCCCAATTTGGACACTCGGAAGGCCTCCAAATGCCCTTTGCAAAATGGTGTTGCGCTCTTGGGAGGTGGTGTTGCGCTGTTGGCCAAGAGGGCCTCCTCAACCCTAAAAAAACTCAATTCACTCCCAGAATATTGCTGAAGGTCCTCCAGGAATATTTAAGGTTAATTACCACCACATAAACCCATTTCCAAGCATGAATTGAAGATTTATAGAAATTATAAATGAAGAAGGGAAGAAGCCCTAAAGCCTAAAGTTTGAGAAGGTAGGCAAAGAAGTGAAATAAAGACCATAAATCTCCATGATGACAGCAGGAAGAAGGTTTTAAAAGGATACCTAAATGTGACCTCCATGGTTTTCCAAGATAAAAGGGGTTTTCACTACATCAAAGAGACAAATTGTAAAGAGTATTAGTATAAGGGAGCCTAAGCTTTCAAATGCAGTCAAAGGTCTTCAAATGGTCAAGATAAGGAAAGAATGAGGTAAAGTATCAAAATGGAAAATCATGCTAACCATGAAATACCTATTGGGTGACTAAAGTTTGTAAAAATACAAACACATGATTAAAGGATCAAAGGAAAAAGTGTTATAGGCACTTGTAGAAAAAAGACAAAAAAATGTTAGTAAAGGGTCAAAGGCTTGAAAAGAAAAAAATTGGGAAAGTGGATTTGACATTTAAATCAAGTTTTTGAACCTATAAAGGCCCTTTCCACCCTTCAGCAACTCATTTCTGTTACAAAGGTCATTTAAGAAACACTCAGAGTGAAATTTGTGAATTTTCGGCAAGTTCAGGCAAGTTTGCCCTGTGCTACGTGCCTGGAATCATGCGCTATGCTCCTGAAGGTGTCTGCTGTGTAAATTTTAATTGTGTGTTGCATGCTTGTGATTTCGCATTGCACATTTTCTCTATTTATACCCAGCAGCTAGAGACCCAAAAAAACTGGTGTTGCGCGTTCAGCCCAACAAACTCGTTTCAGCCCTGCACGGCGTTGTGCATGCAGCCTTGCCGACTGTGCGTGCAACCTTGCTGACTGTGCGTGAAACCTTACTGACTGTGTGTGGAGCCTTATCGATTGTACATTCAACGTTGCAGATGACGCGTGCAACCCTACACGATATTGCACTTTCAACCACCCGACTGGCCTAGTGCTATGTGCCTGTACTTTTTCTTCTGCTAGGAGGGTTTTCTCCAGAAGATCTGCCCTCCATCTGATCAAAGCTTCTCAAATCCTATGCTTGGGTGCCTCCTGGAGATTGTCATAAGAGGTATTTAGAATGCCTTCCACCCTTTGAAATTGTTTTAAAGTTTTAACTTAGAGGCTAAGGTACCTTCACAACCAGTTTTTGCATATCAGTGGTTTTGCATTTAGGATTACTTGGCCTTCTCATTTTTCCCAAATTATCCCTTTTCACTCCCCTTCACTTACAAATCAATACCTTTCGCATCATCTTCTCACCCACCTTCCTCCATTCCTCCATCACCCTTCACTAACCATGAATCATCCTCTCCACATGAATCCTTTCCTCAAGAAAGCTTCTCACCATCATCTTCTCCTAAAAGTATCAGAACAAGAAGAGAACAGTGACAAAGATAAAAATGAAAATGAAGAAAGTGATGATGATAAGGAAGAAGCAAAGGACAATGAGGAATGAGGAACAAGTGAGGAAGAACAAACACATGATGAAGCAGAAAATGACAGTCATGAGAAGAAAATTATGAGGAGGAGGAAGATGATGAAAATCAAGAGACAGGGGCAGATTATGAAGAAAAAGACATTTTAGAACAAGAAAGCAGTGATAAGGTAGATAATGTAGAAGATGATGAGGACAAAGGCAATGGGAAAAAAAATGAAGAAGAAGAAGAAGGTAGTGAGTCAAATAATGAAGAAGGGACAGATGATGAAAAGACAAAATTAGAAGAAGAAACAAAAGCAGATATTGAAGAAGAAACAGAGGTAGATATTGAAGAGGAAACATAGAAAGATAATGAAGAAAAGGGCAGTGGGTTTGACAAGGATGAAGATGAAAAAGGCAAGGATAATGCAGAAAACAAAAGGCAGCATGAATACATATGAAGCCAGTGACAAAAATACAGAAAGATAATGAAGCAAGCATAAGTGAAAAAGAAAACATTCATGATAGTCATAAAAATAGTGAAGGCAGTGATCCCCACAAGTGACAATAATGATAAGCAAAGTAAAGGCAACACAAAGAGCAGCCATAGTGACGGTAAAGAAAGTGGAAAGGATGATAATGAAAATGAAGACCACAACCATGATAAAGACACCAACAAGACTACCATCACACCCTTTTTCATTGGTATATCAAAGAGGCCCGCATTCAAATTCAAAACACTAAAAAAAGGAAAAGACTAAGTAAACCTTGGAATATTTCTTCAATATTTTTTATAGGTCTCCCAAACCCTATGAAGGAAATATCCACCAAATTTGGGAGAATTTTGACAAGTTTTTGTTTTTTTGCTAATTTTGAGGCCAAGGGGTTAGAATACCTGGTACTATTCTCTTTTCCAGAGCATATTCAGGAGGAAAGGCTTACATTTTTGGGTTCCTCATCACTCATATAGAATTCTCACAAATTTTTAGATCATTTGGAGTTGTTTGGTCCTCCAAAAGGGTTAGAAACACCCAATTTTTCACCATTCTACTTGCTTTTCTGGACATGTGCTGCGCTCTTTCCAACCATGAAATTTTCACTTTTTGAATACGTTATATGGTCAGAATAGAGAAATAAGGGTATATCTAGAAATTAGACTTCAAGGGATTTCCAACGAGCCATCACGGAGCCTTTTCCGATATTGGGAAGGCCTTCAAAACACTGCTGCAAGAATACCCATTTTTCCTGCTCCTATGCTACTCCCTTGACAAGAAAATTCACTTCAAAACATAGTGCTGTGCTCCTAAGGTTGAAAAGTAAAAAATGTACACTTGGAAAGTTTTAGGAGGCTTGTCAGAGCCTAAAGGTCAGTTTCTTTGCTAAAAATGGTCGAAAAGATATTTATTTTAGATATTTTATGCCTTGGGCCTTGCAAGGCCTTGTAGAAATTTGAAAAACTGTTAAATTATTCACCGAGATTATCCTGATCACACACTATTTGAGCTTCATGCATAATACATAACCTCTTCTACTATTGATCATCAATTTGCGGAATTTAAACAATCGCATGCGCACATTAAAACCATAAACAATCACACATATAAACACAATATTTATGGGAAAGCTTAAAGCTGAAAACCCCCAACTATCTGTATATTATAATGATAGGGATCATGTAACAATCATTGTACAAACTCCTCACAAGCTCTCAGTACAATCTCCAATTGTTACACACTACACAAGCTCAGATCATACAAAACACATGCTCCAATCTGCTCCACCTGTTAGCCTGCCTCTACTGCACAATCCAATATGGATAATCATGAGATCCAAGTTCGAATCCCACCAGTATGTACTACGAAATCTGTTGGGAAAGATACTGAGAGGGGGGGGTGAATCAGTATTTACTGGATATTCAAAACTTTTACTTTTTCTTACTTCTAAAACCCATACGCTACTTTCCTGATACAGACTCGTGTATATACGCGGATACCCTTTATGAAAATCGCGTATACCCAGAGATCTAATTATGTCAATAATTCTTCACTTATATCATTCCATCATTCATTCATCAGATGTTCAATAAATAGTAAACATGTGCAGTAAGAACAGAACAAACCATTACACAAAGCATCACACATGAACACCAGGATTTTAGGTGGAAACCCAAGTCGGGAGAAAACCACCGCTGCCGTTGCTCAGCCTTCAATATTTTATTATAAGGAAAACATCTTACAACATATGTACTGGCGCAGACTCATACCAGTACGCAGGCACCAACCTGCGCTCGTTTACCAGCCTCTCCTGGAAGGGAGCACCGACCCCCTGCTCTCGTTTACCAGCCTCACCTGGAAGGGAGCTACAACCCCCTGACTGAAGGCTACAACCCTCAGCACCTCTATGGACCACGTTTCATCAATTTTCAAACTGGATCCAAAGCTTCCTTTAGAACACAACTTGCAGGCCACGTTTCATCATATTTTCAGACTGGACCCACTCCATCCATTAAAGCTCAATCATACATTAAAACTGACACTTATCCAATTCAGATAACCCAGACAGATAGTAGTAACACAGCAGAACAAATCAGACATTTCATACTTCAGAATTCAGCAAACCCTAGCTTTTCATACGCGCTTTACTTTCACTGATCCTGTGTATATACGCGCCTTCGTCCACACAAACCCGCGTATACTTCTGCACAAATTACAGAGCTAATTTTACTGCGCATACGTGCTTACTCTTCAGCAAACCCGCGTATATACGCGCTTCCTCTGCGGCGAACTAGCATATAGTTCTTCAGACATTTAGGTCATTGCATTTCTTCAGAACAAATACATCACTTAGATTTTACCCTTTACTTCAGACAGATGTTTGCCTCATCTCAGATCTAATCATTCCATAAACAGATCTAGCAAATACAAATACATTTCAAATCTAGATTCCCTTCTTCATCATTTCTTCATAGGTGCACCACAGATTCAGATCTATCCTTCAACTGTAACCCTTTCCATTCAGACATACTTCAGATATTCATTCAAACCCAGACATCTTGCACCCACACCCATGATTTTGCACAATGAATTTCTTCTCCTTATATAGGTTTACCCTTTTTCAATACCATGAGCCAAAACCACATTACTTCCGATGGTATTCCTGGACGGGGTCACATAGATGAATCATTACTCAATACAATGGGTCAATACCATGGTGGTTACCCCTGGTTTTACATATTTAATGCACTTTTGACCATACGCGACTTGGCACGTTGTTTCCCGCGTGCATACGCGACTTCTCCTAGAAAAATCCGCGTATGCCTTGAGACATACTCTTTTCACCATAGATCTAGCACATGTTGAATTCCTTTCTTCATTACCTTTTGTACTCACTGTAGATACATCAGATTTACATCATTTAACAGTTCATCAAGACATATTCTATCAAGCGCAACTTCATCAATTAGGTTGCCATCATCTTCATCAAGTGGGTTGCTATTCAAGGACAACACTCTATCAGGTGGGTTGCTATCAAGGACAACACTCAGCATCATATTGCCAACAAACATCATATCACATTAGATTTACATTATTTACCAAGTCCATCAAGTCAAGAATAACTTCATCAGGTGGATTGCCATTAGGGACAACACATGCCAACAATCTCATGTCTTCATCTTCATCAAGTGGGTTGCCATCAAGGACAACACTCTGCATCATATTGCCAACACAATCCTCATTGGCTTATCCATCAATGTGTGTGCAAATCTCATGCACCAGTATAGTCACAACTGATAGTCACACTGCTCTTTCACCTACCTCTCCACTGGTCTCCACTGAAACTGTCCATGCACTGCAGTTAACTGATGTATTATTTAGTTGATTTATGAGTTAATAATTAGTGAATTAATTAATAAATAAATTCCTGCCACTCTCACTGTTATCAATCAATAAGACTGTTACAACAACTCAAACAAGTTCACATGGGACACAACTCCATTAAACATCTCATCAGCTCCATAACTTCTCTAAAGTACATGAGATATCTTTATTAGCAGTGTATGCATTAAGCCTCACTAAACATTACCTAAAATGTGTCAATTTCACCTATGTTGCTATGCCATATTCATTATTTCGAACTAAAGTGCTCCAAGAGGATAAGATAATGTTTAGAGTCCAAATATTATTAAGAGCTAATAATATTCGACATATCTATTTTTAGACTGGCAATCTAAAAATAGATTCCGCCCAATATGTCTAAAAATAGAAGTCCATCTATTTTTCCCGAATTGACCAACCATCCACAAATATCATCCTGCAACTCATAGAACATGATCCATATGTCTAAAAATAAACTTTGCGCCAAAAATAGCCTGCGGGCCCACTTAGTGAAGGCGACTTCTTTCCACTAAGCTCCTCATCTTGTTGCAATATCAACACTCCCTCTCAACAAGATAAGGATTATCTGAAACCCCTATCCTACCCCTGTGGTATTCGAATTTTCTCCTGGTGAGCGCCTTCGTCAAGATATCAACATCTTGATCCTCCGTAGGAATGTATGAAAGTAACATGATTCTCTGCTACACACAATCTCTGATATGATGATACCCGATGTCAATGTGTTTAGATCTATCATGAAATACTGGATTAATTGAGAGTCTGATGTAACTCTAATTATCACAATAAATCACAGTAGGATCCAAGTGTGAACTGAAAAACCTAACCAGGATCTTCCTCATCCATATAGCCTCACATGCAGCGAAACTCGTTGCCATATACTCAGCCTCTGCTGAACTGAGTGCCACAAATCTCTACTTCCTGCTATACTAAGAAACTGATGTCGGCTTGATACTAAAAATCCCTCCAGATGTGCTCTTTCTGTCCGTTGAGCTCCCTGCCCAATCTGCATCCGTGAAGCCACACAGCTTCACCTCATCCGACTGTCTGTACCACAATCCATATCTCGATGTGCCTCTGAGATAACACAATACATGCTTTCCTGCCTTCCAGAAGAGCTTGGTAGGCTTAACCATAGCTTGTGAAATCTGGTTAAATGCATAGCATATATCAGGTCATGTATTGACCAGATACATAAGCGACCCCACCAACTATCGATAAACATTGGCATCCACTACCTCCGCTGAAGTAGCATCCTCCTTCCTCCAACCACCGGGAAGAGGAGTATCAACAGGCTTGCAGCCATGCATGTTGAACTTCTCCAGTATCTCCCGGACATAATTACCCTGAGAAAAAAATAGTCCATCACTGCGCTGCCAAATTTCCAATCCTAGGAAATAATGAAGGAGGCCCAAGTCCTTCATCTCAAACTCTTTTGCAAGATCCTCCTTGCATGAGAGTATCAACAGCTCATCACCTGTCAAAATAGAATCCTCTACATCAAGTACAATGATCAGCAACTTACCCTCCACCACAATCTGGTATAGGTTCGGATCTGCCTCACTCTTGGAGAATCCAAGTCTGGTGAAATAACTGTCTATCCGTGTGTATGAAGCACGAGGTGCTTGTTTCAGCCCATACAACGCTCTTTTGAGCCTGTACACATGCGACTCGCTGCTGAAGATTTCAAATCCTTCAGGCTGCTCTATGTACACCTCCTCTTAAATGAATCCGTTGAGGAACGCGGTCTTCACATCCATCTGATGAATGTGCCAACCCATCTGCGCTGAGAGAGCAAGGATGGTCCGTATGGAAGAATACCTTGCGACAGGTCTGAGTCTCTCATAATCGATCTCTCCTCAATACGCGAAAAGCCTCGGGCAACAAATCTTGCCTTGTACTTCTCCACACTCCGTCAGTGCCTGCTTCACTTTGTAGATCCATCTCGAACCCACCACGGTCCCCCTTAGGCCTTGGGAAAATCTCCCATGCCTTATTTCGACAATCAAATCATACTCTTCCACCATGGCATCTACCCATGCGGGTCTCCACGGCTTCCTCGAAAGAGGATGGCTCTGTCACGACACATTTGCTCACAAGAGCCATGTATCCAGTGTACCGGTTCGGTGACTGTCTCTGTCTGCGCTGTGCTGTAGGTGGTCCTACAACCTTCTCTGCATCTCGAGCCAGTCGCTCAGCTTCTGTAGTGCGCTTACGCCCTCTGATGGTTGGTGCTGCATGAGTGGTCTCTTCCACTTCATGAACTTCCTCTTGTGGCTGATCCACATCCAGAAGCTCCTCCTTAGGAACTAACAGCTCCTCATTTGCATGCAAGTGTGGCTCCCTCTCAAGCGAACACTTCATGGCTTTCTCCTCCTGAAATTTGATATACCGTCGCATAAAAGTCTTGCGACTATCTGGAAAATACACACGATAGTTGTAGAAATATCGGTGTACCCCACAAATATCCCAACCTCTGTGGTCGGCTCTAGCTTCTTCTAGGCATCATTCGTCACATGAATGTAAACAGGTGAACCAAAAATCCTCAAATGGGAAATATCAGGCCTCTTCCCAGAAAACACCTCCTCGGGTGTACTCATGCCAAGTATCTTGTGAGGACAACGGTTCTGCACATATACTGCAGTATTGCATGCCTCCGCCCACAAGTGAATGGGTAGCCCCTAATCATGCAACATCGCCTGTGCAGCACCCACGATCGTTCTGTTCTTCCACTCAGCAACCCCGTTCTGCTGTGGGTTATGAGGTGCTATGAGCTCTCTTCGAATTCCTTCTACGCTGCAAAAGTCCTTGAATTCACCAGAGATGAATTCACCACCATTGTCGCTCCTAAGAGCCTTCACCTGCTTCCCCGATTCTTTCTCAACCAACACCTTGAACTCACAGAACTTTGAGTATGTCTCGCTCTTCTTCTGCATGAAGAAGATCAAACACTTTCGAGAAAAATCATCAACAAAGATCACATAGTACCTGTGCTTTTCTGTCGAAGCTACTGAGAAAGGTCCACACACGTCTGTGTGAATTCTCTGAAGGATCGTCGTGGCGCGACTATCCTTCTCGTGAAAGGTGTCTTTCACAAATTTTCCTAAGGTACACCCCTTGCACTGATCTGACTGCGCAAGAGTGCCTTTAGGAAGCCCAGTAGAAATCTGCTACAGTATCTTCAAAGCTCCATGGTGAAGGTGGCCCAATCTCTGGTGCCACAACTCGCCATCATCCCGGCTCACCACTCCTTCTGCCTTACCTGCCATTGCTACGCAGCCATCTACCTGCAATTGATAAAGGTTCTTACCTCGAACCTCTATCCTCCGGGTCTCACCAGTTGCGTTACTGCGCAGGAAAGCCTTTCCCTCGCTAAAGACAACATCATATCCCTTGTCTTCTAAAATCACCACAGAGATAAGATTCTTCTTCAATCCTGGAACATGCATCACTTCCTTCAATACGAAGGGTTTACCATACTCCCTCTCAAAGGAAATGATACCGATACCGGTCGCACTGTATCTACCATCATCGACCATCTCGATGTGCACTCCAAGATCTTTCTCATCCAGATCAGTAAACAAATCTTGATCTACTGTCATGTGAAAAGACGCACCACTGTTTAGAAACCACACTGATCCCACCACACTTGAGACCAAGCATGCGATCAGTGAAAAATATAGCTGAAACTATGAGGCTAAGGCCTCTCCAGTTGCAGATCGAGCAGCCTGCATATTTTTCTTCTTCTGCGGACAATTTGTGGCATAATGTCCGTGTTGGTGACAGTGAAAGCACTTCACATTGGACATGTTCTACTTCTTGCCTTTCACACCAGAATGAGAAGCTTTCTTGCTCTTCCCCTTCTTTGCTTTGGCAGCCAAAGTGAAATTCTCTTCATTAGAGTTCTTTGATGACGATCCGTCCCTGGTACTCCGCCTTATCTCCTCTTGCACAAGATCCGACCAAAGTCGCTCCCATCCTGGCAATTTCTCCCGACCATTGACAGAGTTCTGATAGGAATGCCAACTCTTCGAAAGCCCAAGGAGAGCCAAGCTCACCAAGTCCTCATCATCTACAGTGACACCCAAACTTCCTAGCTCATCCTTGCATTGGATGAACTTCGTGAGGTACTTGGGCATACTGTCGCCTTTCTCCATCTTTATGTTTCTTAGTTTATCCTTGAGTGCCAACTTCCTCTGGTCGCTCTTGCTTTGGAATAAATCTGTCAAGGCTTTCCACATTAGGAATGGAGAAGCCTTACCATGCAGGCTGGATACTATGTGATCCTTCACGCCCTCCAACAGAATCCTTCGACACTTTGTTGTCTTCTTTTGCTAAGCCTCAATTACGGCAGCATCGCTAGAAGTAGGCTTTGGGACTTCAGCATCTATGAACTCCTTCAAACCATTGTCATCTAACACCGCCTCCATCCTGTATTTCCATGCAATATAGCTCAAGCTACCCTCAAGGGCATACTCAAATCGCAATCCGTTGAAAGACATCTCAACTTCGACACCAAGAAAACACTGCTGCAAATTCGAATTCCACTAGCACAAAATGTAGAAATTTGAATAATGGATGAGTTATTCACCGAGATTCTCCTGATCACACACTATTTTAGCTTCATGCATAATACAGAATCTCTTCTACCATTGATCATCACATGCGGAAATAAAATCAATTGCATACACACATTAAAGCCATAAAAATTCACACATATGAACACAGTATTTCATGGGAAAGCTTAAAGCTGAAAACCCCCAACTATCTGTATATTATACATGCCATGGAGATCATGTAACAATCATAGTACAAAGCTCTTTGCAAGCTCTCATGCACTACCTCCCATGCTACACTATCAAGCTAGATCTAGCAAAACTCATGCTCCAACCTTTAGCCACTTGATAGCCAACCTGAATTGCATGTTTCAATGCTATGGGATGGTCTCTTTATATAGATAAACCACCTGGATTGAACTGCGCAATCCTCATTGATTACTCCACCTATCTGTGTGTTGCAAATAGCAACAGTATAGTCACAACCGATAGTTAACCTGCTCTTTCACCTATTTCTGCACTGGTCTCCACTGAAACTGTCCATGCACTGAAGTTAAATGATGTATTCTTTAGTTGATTTATGAGTTTATAATTAGTGAATTAATTAATAATTAATTCACACCACTCTCACTAATTGTATCTATTAGTTAACTTGGATACAAAAAGCTCAACTATGTTTAGATTAGTTAAACTGAATACAACTCCACTAACTTCCTCAATCAACTCCACCAAACTCTCTCACATGAGTTCTAACTGAAGTCTTCATGCAATAGCTTCACTTAAACCCTAGGAAAAGCGTATTTCCTTGTGTCAGCTACATGTGCCACATCCAGGCATCAAACTGAAGTGCTTCAAGAGAATAAGATAATGTTTAGAGTCCAAATATTATTAAGAGCTAATAATATTCGACTTCCATATTTTTAGGAGAGGCAGTCTAAAAATAGCCTTTGACCTCTTTGACCTAAAAAATATAGTCCCATCTATTTTTACCAACATGACACATACTCCAAGAATCTCATACATGCAATCCCTGAACCATGCTCCATATGTCTAAAAATAGACATAGTCTAAAAATAGACTTTTCGACAAAAATCACATGTGTGGTCCCCACCTAGTTTAGGTGATCACTTTCCAGCTAGGATCAGGAAAGATGTTTCAGGAGGCCTCCTTCACTGTTTCTTGTTGCCATTTTCAACACTCCCTCTCAACAAGAAAGGACTGTCTTTGCATGCGACATGCAACTCCATGCATTCGCCCTGCAACCTCCACAAGCGCCATGCAACTCCATGCATTTACCATGCACCCTTTGCATGCGCCATGCAAACTCATGCATGCACCATGCAACTCCATGCATATGCCATGCACCCTTTGCAAGCGCCATGCAACTCCATGCATCTGCTCTGCAACTCCTCTAAAACTGAATAGGCTCCAAAAAACTCAATCAGTCTTGATGCATCTAGCATCTATCATCAAAGTCTTCGACTTCTGCTTGGCCAACTGCACATGTCATCAGGAACTACTGCGCTGTTGAACTCTTGCACCCATGCACTCTTTCACTTGCTGTCAACTTTGATCCGCGCTCCAGTATCCGACACTGTCACTTTGATCTGCCTGCATCACTCCAACTGATTTTGCTACTGCTGCGCTGTGGGCACCTCGTAGCCAGGTTCAATTCATGAGATCCACACCAACTCATGAATCCTGCCCAGAAATCTCCACTTGGGATTACTCATGCATGTCGCCCCACCTCTCATCTGGTGGTATAGCTGCATGCACTCCCTCTGCCCATCTGGCACGAAATTTCTTTGCATGAGTGGTTGCTCCCACTCCATGATCCTCTTGTGGCTGCTCCACACCCCGAGGTTCACTTTCACCTGCATGCAAAACTTTCTCCCTCTCAAGCATCAGTTGCATGTCTTTCTCCCGCTTCCCAACAGTAGGAAGCTCCGTAGACATCCCATCTACTTCAAATCTATAAAGATTCTTCTGCATCTCCAGCTGTGGCTGCTCCACAACCTTCCGAGACTGCTTCTCACGCTGCATGTTGAGAGGCTCCCTCTCAACCACCAAGTCACTAACCTCTGCTTTGCTCTTCAAAGCTTTGCATGCATCTTGTACCTCAGTGCATGTAGATTCTTGGCTCGCGCACATTGCAATTGTCCCGCCATCGCAAAATTTTCTAACAAAAGAGCTGATTTTAAATCGATGATATCTCCCTCATCTGAGTTCCGATTCGACCGATTTTTTTTTTCAATTTGGGTGTTTTTCCGCAAGGAATCCAAATATACTATTTGTTTATGAAAATATTTCACCAAAAATTTTCAGATATTCCCTACAAACTCGCGCACCCAAAAATTCTCGCTCTCATTCCATGTAGAAAATTATATACAATATGCATGTATATTTCCGGCTTTCTCCATCTTTATGTTTCTTGAGTTTATCCTCAAACTCAACCGCTTCAATGCTTTGCAATTGCTCCAATGATCAATATCGCTCTGATACCATGTAGAAATTAGAATAATGGATGAGTTATTCACCGAGATTCTCCTGATCACACACTATTTTAGCTTCATGCATAATACAAAATCTCTTCTACCATTGATCATCACATGCGGAAATAAAATCAATTGCATTCACACATTAAAGCCATAAAAATTCACACATATGAACACAGTATTTCATGGGAAAGCTTAAAGCCGAAAAACCCCAACTATCTCAGATATTATACATGTCATGGAGAAATCATGTAACAATCATAGTACAAAAACTCTTCACAAGCTCTCATGCACTAACTCCCATGCTACACACTATCAAGCTAGATCTAGCAAATCACTTGCTCCAATCCTTAGCCACTTGATAGCCAACCCGAATTGCCCACTTCAATGCTATGGATGGTCTCTGCTATGCATAAACCACTCCGGATTGAACTCGCGCAACTTCATTGATTACTCCACCTATCCTGTGTGTTGCAAATAGCAACAAGATAGTCACAACCGATAGTTAACCCGCTCTTTTCACCTATTTCTTTGACTGGTCTCCACTGAAACTGTCCATGCACTAAAGTTAACTGATGTATTATTTAGTTGATTAATGAGTTTATAATTAGTGAATTAATTAATAATTAATTCACACCTCTCTCACTAGTGTATCAATCAGTTAGACTAGATACAACTAGCTCAACTATGTTTAGCTTAGTTAAACTGAACACAACTCCATTAACTTCCTCAATCAACTCCACCAAACTCTCTCACATGAGTTCTTACTGAAGTATCCATGCAATAGCTCCACTTAACCCTTAGGAATAGCGTAATTCCTTCTGTCAGCTCCTATGCCACATCTGTGCACTTAACTGAAGTGCTCCAAGAGAATAAGATAATGTTTATAGTCCAAATATTATTAAGGGTAAATAATATTTGACTTCCCTATTTTTAGGAGAGGCAGTCTAAAAATAGCCTTCGACCTCTTCGACCTAAAAAATAGAGTCTCATCTATTTTTACCAACATGACCAATGCTCCAAGAATCTCAAACTGGAATCCCCGAACCATGCTCCATATGTCTAAAATATTAGTTCAAAAATATCTTTTCCCACAAAATCACATGTGTGGTCCCCACCTAGTTTAGGTGATCACTTTCCAACTAGGATCAAAGGAAAGATAACAGAGGCCTCCTTCACTGCTTCTTGTTGCCATTTTCAACACAAAAACTCACCTGCTTCAATGTTTTGCAATTTCTCCAATGATCAATATCACTCCGATACCATGTATAAATTTGAATAAATGTTAAATTATTCATCGATATTATCCTGATCACACACTATTTGAGCTTCATGCATAATACATAACCTCTTCTACTATTGATCATCAATTTGCGGAAATATAAACAATCGCATGCGCACATCAAAACCATAAACAATCACACATATAAACACAGTATTTATGGGAAAGCTTAAAGCTGAAAACCCCCAACTATCTGTATATTATAATGATATAGATCATGTAACAATCATTGTACAAACTCCTCACAAGCTCTCAGTACAATCTCCAATTGTTACACACTACACAAGCTCAGATCATACAAAACACATGCTCCAATCTACTCCACCTGTTAGCCAGCCTCTACTACGTAATCCAATATGGATAATCATGAGATCAAGGTTCAAATACCACTAGTATTTACTGCGCAATCCTCATTGGCTTCTCAATCAATGTGTGTGCAAATCTCATGCACCAGTATAGTCACAACTGATAGTCACACTTGCTCTTTCACCTACCTCTTCGCTGGTCTCCACTGAAACTGTCCATGCACTACAATTAACTGATGTATTCTTTAGTTGATTTATGAGTTAATAATTAGTGAATTAATTAATAATTAATTCACACCACTCTCACTAATTGTATCAATCTGTTAGACTAGATACAACTAGCTCAACTAAGTTAAACTGAACACAACTCCATTAACTGTCTCATCAACTCCACCAAACTCTGTCACATGAGTTCTAACTGAAGTCAACCATGCAATAGCTCCACTAAACCCTAGGAATAGTGTAATTCCTTCTGTCAGCTGCATGTGCCACATCCGTGACTCGAACTGAAGTGCTCCAAGAGGATAAGATAATGTTTAGAGTCCAAATATTATTAAGAGCTAATAATATTCGACATATCTATTTTTATATTGGAAATATAAAAATAGATTCCCCCCAATATGTCTAAAAATAGAAGTCCATATATTTTTCCTGACTTGACCAACCATCCACAAATAGCATCCTGCAACTCATAGAACATGATCCATATGTCTAAAAATAGACTTTGCGCCAAAAATAGCCTACGGGCCCACTTAGTGAAGGCGACCTCTTTCCACTAAGCTCCTCATCTTGTTGAAATATCAACACTCCCTCTCAACAAGATAAGGATTATCTGAAACCCCTATCCTACCCCTGTGGTATTCGAATTTTCTCCTGGTGAGCGCCTTCGTCAAGATATCAGCATCCTGATCCCCCGTAGGAATGTATGAAAGTAACATGATTCTCCGCTGCACACAATATCTGATATGATGATACCGGATGTTAATGTGTTTAGACCTATCATGAAATAATGGATTAACCAAGAGTTTGATGCAACTCTGATTATCACAATAAATCACAGTAGGATCCAAGTGTGAACCGAACAACCCGACCAGGATCTTCCTCATCCATATAGCCTCGCATGCAGCGAAACTCGCTGCCATATACTCAGCCTTTGTTGAACTGAGTGCCACGGATCTCTACTTCCTGCTGTACTAAGAAATTGATGTCGACCCGATACTGAAAATCCCTCCAGATGTGCTCTTTCTGTCCGTTGGGCTCCCTACCCAATCTGCATCCGTGAAGCCACACAACTTCACCTCATCCAACTGTCTGTACCACAATCCATATCTTGATGTGCCTCTGAGATAAGACAATACATGCTTGCCTACCTTCCAGAAGAGCTTGGTAGGCTTAACCATAGCTTGTGAAAGCTGGTTAAATGCATAGCATATATTGGGTCATGTATTGACCAGATACATAAGCGACCCCACCAACTGTCGATAAACATTGGCATCCACTACCTCCGCTGAAGTAGCATCCTCCTTCCTCCAACCACCAGGAAGAGGAGTATCAACAGGCTTGCAGCCATGCATGTTGAACTTCTCTAGTATCTCCCTGGCATAATTACCCTGAGAAACAAACAGTCCATCACTGCGCTGCCAAATTTCTAATTCCAGGAAATAATGAAGGAGGCCCAAGTCCTTTATCTCAAACTCTTTTACAAGATCCTCCTTGCATGAGAGTATCAACAGCTCATCACCTGTCAAAATCAAATCATATACATAAAGTACAATGATCAACAAATTACCCTCCACCACAATCTGGTATAGGTTCGGATCCGCCTCACTCTTGGAGAATCCAAGTCCAGTGAAATAACGGTCTATCCATGTGTACGAAGCACGAGGTGCTTGTTTCAACCCATACAACGCTCTCTTGAGTCTGCACACATGTGATTCGCTGTTGAAGATCTCGAAACCTTCGGGCTACTCTATGTACACCTCCTCCTCAATGACTCTGTTGAGGAACACAGTCTTCACATCCATCTGATGAATGTGCCACCCCATCTGTGCTGAGAGAGCTAGGATCGTCCGTATGGAAGAATACCTTGCGGCAGGTGCAAAGGTCTCCTCATAATCGATCTCCTCAATCTGTGAAAAGCCTCGGGCAACAAATCTTGCCTTGTACTTCTCCACACTCCTGTCAGATGCCTGCTTCACTTTGTAGATCCATCTCAAACCCACCACTGATTTCCCTTCCGGCCTTCGGACAATCTCCCATGCACTATTTCTGACAATCGAATCATACTCTTCCACCATGGCATCTACCCATGTGGGGTCCTCCATAGCTTTCTCAAAAGAGGATGGCTCTATCACGATACACTTTCTCATAAAATCCATGTATCCAGTGTACCGATCAGGTGACTGTCTCTATCTGCGCTGTGATGTAGGTGCTCCTACAACCTTCTCTGCATCTTGAGCCAGTCGCTCAGCTTCTGTAGTGCGCTTCCGCCCTCTGATGGTTGGCCCATGAGCAGTCTCTTCACCATGAACCTCTCTTATGGCTGATCCACATCCTGAGGCGCATCCTTAGGAACTAATAGCTCCTCATTTGCATGCAAGTGTGGCTCCCTCTCAAGAGAAGACTTCATGGCTTTCTCCTCATGAAATTTGATATCCCGTCGCACAACAGTCTTGCGACTGTCTGGAAAATACACACGATAGTTGTGGGGTGTATCAGTGTACCCCAAAAATATACCAACCTCTGCGGTTGGCTCCAGCTTCTTCCTGGCATCCTTCGTCACATGAATGTAAACAGGTGAACCAAAATCCTCAAATGGGAAATATCAAGGCCTCTTACTAGAAAACGCCTCTACGGGTGTACTCATGCCATGTATCTTGTGAGGACAATGGTTTTGCACATATACTGCAGTATTGCATGCCTCCGCCCACAAGTGAATGGGTAGGCCCTAATCATGCAACATCGCCCATGTAGCACCCACGATCGTTCTGTTCTTCCGCTCAGCAACCCCATTCTGCCGTGGGTTATGAGGTGCTATGAGCTCTCTTCGAATTCCTTCTGCGCTACAAAATTCCTTGAATTCACCAGAGATGAATTCACCACCATTGTCGCTCCTTAGAGCCTTCACCTGCTTCCGCGATTCTTTCTCAACCAGTGCGTTGAACTCACAGAACTTTGAGTATGTCTCACTCTTCTTCTCGCATGAAGAAGATCTAGCACTTCAAGAAAAATCATCAACAAAGATCACATAGTACCCGTTTTTCGCTTCCAAGCTACTGAAAGCACCTCCACACGTCTCGTGTAGTTCCTCAAGGATTGTCGTGGCGTCACTATCCTCATCATCCTTCTCGTGAAAGGTGGCTTTCACAAATTTTCCCAAGGTACATCCCTTGCACTGATCTGACTGCGCAAGAGTACCCTTAGGAAGCCCAGTAGAAGTCTGCTGTAGTATCTTCAAAGCTCCATGGAGAAGGTGGCCCAATCTCCGGTGCCACAACTCGCCATCATCCCGGCTCACCACTCCTTCTGCCTTGCCTGCCATTGCTGCGCAGCCATCTACCTGCAATTGATAAAGGTTCTTAACTCGAACCCCTATCCTCCGGGTCTCACCAGTTGCCTTACTGTGCAGGAAAGCCTTTCCCTCGCTAAAGACAACATCATATCCCTTATCTTCTAACATCACCACAGAGATAAGATTCTTCTTCAATCTTGGAACATGCATCACTTCCTTCAATCTGAAGGGTTTACTAGACTCCCTCTCAAAGGAAATGGTACCGATGACTGCTGTACTCAGACTTACCATCATTGCCCATCTTGGATGTGCACTCCAAGATATTTCTCATCCGTACGTTGTAAACAAATCTCGATCTCCCCGTCATGTGAAAAGCATTTACCCTATCTAAAAACCACACCGATCCCGCCACACTTGAGACCAAGCATGTGATCGGCCAAAAATAAAATCTAGCTCAAACCGTGCGGATGCTAAGGCCTCTCTGGCCTTGTATCCAAGCACCTCGCGATTTTTTCTTCTTTTGCGAACAATTTGTGGCATAATGTCCGTGTTGGTGATAGTGAAAGCACTTCACCTTGGACATGTCCTGCTTCTTGCCTTTCGCACCGGAATGAGAAGCTTTCTTGCTCTTCCCCTTCTTTGCTTTAGCAGCCAAAGTGAAATTTTCTTCATCAGGTGCCTTTGATGAAGATCCGTCCCTGGTGCTCCACCTTATCTCCTCTTGCATAAGAACCGACCAAAGTCGCTCCCATCCTGGCAATTTCTCCCGACCATTGACAGAGTCCTGATAGGAATGCCAACTCTTCAGAAGACCAAGGAGAGCCAAGCTCACCAAGTCCTCATCATCTACAGTCACCCCCACACTTCCCAGCTCATCCCTGCATTGGATGAACTTCATGAGGTACTTGGGCATACTGTCGCCTTTCTCCATCTTTATGTTTCTTAGTTTATCCTTGAGTGCCAACTTCCTCTGGTCGCTCTTGCTTTGGAATAAATCTGTCAAGGCTTTCCACATAAGGAATGGAGAAGCCTTACCATGCAGGTTGGACACTATGTGATCCTTCATGCCCTCCAACAGAATCCTTCGACACTTTGCTGTCTTCTTTTGCTAAGCCTCAATTACGGCAGCATCGCTAGAAGTAGGCTTTGGGACTTCAGCATCTATGAACTCCTTCAAACCATTGTCATCTAACACCACCTCCATCCTGTATTTCCATGAAATATAATTCGATCTGCTCTCAAGGGCATACTCCAATCGTAATCTGTTGAAAGACATCTCAACTTCGACACCAAGAAAACACTGCTGCAAATTCGAATTCCACCAGCACAAAACTCAACCACTTCAATGTCTTGCAATTGCTCCAATGATCAATACTGCTCTGATACCATGTAGAAATTTGAATAACTGTTAAATTATTCACCGATATTATCCTGATCACACACTATTTGAGCTTCATGCATAATACATAACCTCTTCTACTATTGATCATCAATTTGCGTAAATTAAACAATCGCATGCGCACATTAAAACCATAAACAATCACACATATAAACACAGTATTTATGGGAAAGCTTAAAGCTGAAAACCCCCAAATATTTTTATATTATAATGATAGATATCATGTAACAATCATTGTACAAACTCCTCACAAGATCTCAGTACAATCTCCAATTGTTACACACTACACAAGCTCAGATCATACAAAACACATGCTCCAATCTACTCCACCTATTAGCCTGCCTCTACTGTGTAATCCAATATGGATAATCATGAGATCCAAGTTTGAATCCCACCAGTATGTACTGCGCAATCCTCATTGGCTTCTCCATCAATGTGTGTGAAAATCTCATGCACCAGTATAGTCACAATTGATAGTCACACTGCTCTTTCACCTACCTCTCCACTGGTCTCCACTGAAACTGTCCATGCACTGCAGTTAAATAATGTATTATTTATTTGATTTATGAGTTAATAATTAGTGAATTAATTAATAATTAATTCACACCACTCTCACTAATTGTATCAAAAAGTTAGTCTAGATACAACTAGCTCAACTAAGTTAAACTGAACACAACTCCATTAACTGTCTCATTAACTCCACCAAACTCTATCACATGAGTTCTAACTGAAATCAACCATGCAATAGCTCCACTAAATCCTAGGAATAGCATAATTCCTTCTGTCAGCTGCATGTTCCACATCCGTGACTCGAACTGAAGTGCTCCAAGAGGATAAGATAATGTTTAGAGTCAAAATATTATCAAGAGCTAATAATATTCGACATATCTATTTTTAGACTAGCAATATAAAAATAGATTCTGCCCAATATGTCTAAAAATAGAAGTCCATATATTTTTCCCGACTTGACCAACCATCCACAAATAGAATCCTGCAACTCATAGAACATGATCCATATGTCTAAAAATAGACTTTGCGCCAAAAATAGCCTGCGGGCCCACTTAGTGAAGGCGACTTCTTTCCACTAAGCTCCTCATCTTGTTGAAATATCAACACTCCCTCTCAACAAGATAAGGATTATCTGAAACCCCTATCCTACCCCTGTGGTATTCAAATTTTCTCCCGGTGAGCACCTTCGTCAAGATATCAGCATCCTAATCCTCTGTAGGAATGTATGAAAGTAACATGATTCTCTACTGCACACAATCTCTGATATGATGATACCGGATGTCAATGTGTTTAGATCTATCATGAAATACTGGATTAACCTAGAGTTTGATGCAACTCTGATTATCACAATAAATCACAGTAGGATCCAAGTGTGAACTGAACAACCCGACCAGGATCTTCATCATCCATATAGCCTCGCATGCAGCGAAACTCACTGCCATGTACTCGACCTCTGTTGAACTGAGTGCCACGGATCTCTGCTTCCTGTTGTACTAAGAAACTGATGTCGACCTGATACTAAAAATCCCTCCAGATGTGCTCTTTCTGTCCGTTGGGCTCCCTACCCAATCTGCATCCATGAAGCCACACAACTTCACCTCATTCAACTGTCTATACCACAATCCATATCTCGATGTGCCTCTGAGATAAGGCAATACATGCTTGCCTGCCTTCCAGAAGAGCTTGGTAGGATTAACCATAGCTTGTGAAAGCTAGTTAAATGCATAGCATATATTGGGTTATGTATTGACTAGATACATAAGCGACCCCACCAACTGTCGATAAACATTGGCATCCACTACCTCCGCTGAAGTAGCATCCTCCTTCCTCCAACCACCAGGAAGAGGAGTATGAACAAGCTTGCAGCCATGCATGTTGAACTTCTCCAGTATCTCCCGAGCATAATTACCCTGAGAAACAAACAATCCATCATTGTGCTGCCAAATTTCCAATCCCAGGAAATAATGAAGGAGGCCCAAGTCCTTCATCTCAAACTCTTTTGCAAGATCCTCCTTGCATGAGAGTATCAACAGCTCATCACCTGTCAAAATCAAATCATCTACATAAAGTACAATCATCAGCAACTTACCCTCCACCACAATCTGGTATAGGTTCGGATCTGCCTCACTCTTGGAGAATCCAAGTCCAGTGAAATAACTGTCTATCCATGTGTACCAAGCACGAGGTGCTTGTTTCAACCCATACAACGCTCTCTTGAGTCTGCACACATTCGACTCGTTGTTGAAGATATCGAAACCTTCGGGCTGCTCTATGTACACCTCCTCCTCAATGACTCCGTTGAGGAACGCAGTCTTCACATCCATCTGATGAATGTGCCACCCCATCTGTGCTGAGAGAGATAGGATCATCCATATGGAAGAATAACTTGCGACAGGTGCAAAGGTCTCCTCATAATCGATCTCCTCAATCTGTGAAAAGCCTCGGGCAACAAATCTTGCCTTGTACTTCTCCACACTCCCGTCAGATGCCTGCTTCACTTTGTAGATCCATCTCGAACCCACCACTGATTTCCCTTCCGGCCTTGGGAAAATCTCCCATGCACTGTTTCTGACAATCAAATCATACTCTTCCACCATGGCATCTACCCATGCGGGGTCCTCCACAGCTTCCTCGAAAGAGGATGGCTCTATCACGATACACTTTCTCATAAAAGCCATGTATCCAGTGTACCGATCAGGTGACTGTATGTGTCTGCGCTATGATGTAGGTGCTCCTACAACCTACTCTGCATCTTGAGCCAGTCGCTCAGCTTCTGTAGTGCGCTTCCGCCCTCTGATGGTTGGCGCTGCATGAGTGGTCTCTTCCACTCCATGAACCTCCTCTTGTGGCTGATCCACATCCTGAGGCTCATCCTTAGGAACTAATACCTCCTCCTCTGCATGCAAGTGTGGCTCCCTCTCAAGCGAACACTTCATGGCTTTCTCCTTCTGAAATTTGATATCTCGTCGCACAACAGTCTTGCGACTATCTGAAAAATACACACGATAGTTGTGGAGCATATCAATGTACCCCACAAATATCCCAACCTCTGCGGTCGGCTCTAGCTTCTTCCTGGCATCCTTCGTCACATGAATGTAAATAGGTGAACCAAAAATCCTCAAATGGGAAATATCAGGCCTCTTACCAGAAAACACCTCCTCGGGTGTACTCATGCCAAGTATCTTGTGAGGACAACGGTTCTGCACATATACTGCAGTATTGCATGCCTTCGCCCACAAGTGAATGGGTAGGCCCTGATCATGCAACATCGCCCGTGTAGCACCCACGATCGTTCTGTTCTTCCGCTCAGCAACCCCGTTCTGCTGTGGGTTATGAGGTGCTATGAGCTCTCTTCGAATTCCTTTTGCGCTGCAAAAGTCCTTGAATTCGCCAGAGATGAATTCACCACCATTGTCGCTCCTAAGAGCCTTCACCTGCTTCCCCGATTCTTTCTCCACCAGCGCCTTGAACTCACAGAACTTTGAGTATGTCTCGCTCTTCTTCTGCATGAAGAAGATCCAACACTTTTGAGAAAAATCATCAACAAAGATCACATAGTACCTGTGCTTTGCTGTCGAAGCTACTGAGAAAGGTCCACACACGTCTGTGTGAATTCTCTCAAGGATCGTCGTGGCGCGACTATCCTTCTCGTGAAAGGTGGCTTTCACAAATTTTCCTAAGGTATACCCCTTGCACTGATCTGACTGCGCAAGAGTGCCTTTAGGAAGCCCAGTAGAAATCTGCTACAGTATCTTCAAAGCTCCATGGTGAAGGTGGCCCAATCTCTGGTGCCACAACTCACCATCATCCCGGCTCACCACTCCTTCTGCCTTGCCTGCCATTGCTACGTAGCCATCTACCTGCAATTGATAAAGGTTCTTAACTCGAACCTCTATCCTCCGGGTCTCACCAGTTGCGTTACTGCGCAAGAAAGCCTTTCCCTCGCTAAAGACAACATCATATCCCTTGTCTTCTAACATCGCCACAGAGATAAGATTCTTCTTCAATCCTGGAACATGCATCACTTCCTTCAATACGAAGGGTTTACCAGACTCCCTCTCAAAGGAAATGATACCGATACCGGTCGCACTGTATCTACCATCATCGCCCATCTCGATGTGCACTCCAAGATCTTTCTCATCCAGATCAGTAAACAAATCTCGATCTCCTGTCGTGTGAAAAGACGCACCACTGGCTCCGTAAACCACACCGATCCCGCTCGGCGACACTTGAGACCAAGCATGTGATCAACGAAAAATCCAGTTCAAACTGCGAGGCTAAGGCCTCTCCAGCTACAGATCCAGCAACCTACTTATTTTTCTTCTTCCGCGGACAATTTGTGGCATAATGTCCATGTTGGTGACAGTGAAAGCACTTCACCTTGGACATGTCCTGCTTCTTGCCTTTCGCACCGGAATGAGAAGCTTTCTTGCTCTTCCCCTTCTTTGCTTTGGTAGCCAAAGCGCAATTCTCTTCATCAGAGTTCTTTGATGAAGATCCGTCCCTGGTACTTCGCCTTATCTCCTCTTGCACAAGATCCGACCAAAGTCGCTCCCATCCTGGCAATTTCTCCCGACCATTGACAGAGTCCTGATAGGAATGCCAACTCTTCGGAAGCCCAAGGAGAGCCAAGCTCACCAAGTCCTCATCATCTACAATCACCCCCACACTTCCCAGCTCATCCCTGCATTGGATGAACTTCGTGAGGTACTTGGGCATACTGTCGCCTTTCTCCATCTTTATGTTTTTGAGTCTATCCTTGAGCGCCAACTTCCTCTGGTCGCTCTTGCTTTGGAATAAATCTGTCAAGGCTTTCCACATCAAATATGGAGAAGCCTTACCATGCAGGCTGGACACTATGTGATCCTTCACGCCCTCCAACAGAATCCTTCGACACTTTGCTGTCTTCTTTTGCCAAGCCTCAATTACGGCAGCATCGCTAGAAGTAGGCTTTGGGACTTCAACATCTATGAACTCCTTCAACCCATTGTCATCCAGCACCGCCTCCATCCTGTCCTTCCATGCAATATAATTCAAGCTACCCTCAAAGGCATACTCCAATCACAATCCGTTGAAAGACATCTCAACTTTGACACCAAGAAAAACACTGCTGCAAATTCGAATTCCACCAGCACAAAACTCAACCGCTTCAATGTTTTGCAATTTCTCCAATGATTAATACTGCTTTGATACCATGTATAAATTTGAATAAATGTTAAATTATTCACCGAGATTATCATGATCACACACTATTTGAGCTTCATGCATAATACATAACCTCTTCTACTATTGATCATCAATTTGCGGAAATTAAACAATCGCATGCGCACATTAAAACCATAAACAATCACACATATAAACACAGTATTTATGGGAAAGCTTAAAGATGAAAACCCCCAAATATCTATATATTATAATGATAGAGATCATGTAACAATAATTGTACAAACTCCTCACAAGCTCTCAGTACAATCTCCAATTGTTACACACTACACAAGCTCAGATCATACAAAACACATGCTCCAATCTACTCCACCTATTAGCTAGCCTCTACTAATGCAATATGGGATAATCATTGATCCAAGTTCTAATCCAACTGGCTGAGGGTACCACGTAATCCTCATTGGTTTCTCCATCATCAAAATCTCATGCACCAAGATAGCTTCACAATCGATAGTCACACCGCTTCTTTCACCACTTCTCCACCTGGTCTCCACTGAAACCGTCTAAGGCACCTATAGCTTAAATACCATTCTTTAGTTGATTTATGAGTTAATAATTAGTGAATTAATTAATAATTAATTCACACCACTCTCACTAATTGTATCAATCAGTTAGACTAGATACAACTAGCTCAACTAAGTTAAACTGAACATAACTCCATTAACTGTCTCATCAACTCCACCAAACTCTGTCACATGAGTTCTAACTGAAGTCAACCATGCAATAGCTCCACTAAACCCTAGGAATAGTGTAATTCCTTCTGTCAGTTGCATGTGCCACATCCGTGACTCGAACTGAAGTGCTCCAAGAGGATAAGATAATGTTTAGAGTCCAAATATTATTAAGAGCTAATAATATTTGACATATCTATTTTTAGACGTGCAATCTAAAAATAGATTCCGCCCAATATGTCTAAAAATAGAAGTCCATCTACTTTTCCCGACTTGACCAAACATCCACAAATAGCATCCTGTAACTCATAGAACATGATCCATATGTCTAAAAATAAAATTTGTGCCAAAAATAGCCTGCGGGCCCACTTAGTGAAGGCGACTTCTTTCCACTAAGCTCCTCATCTTGTTGCAATCTCAAGAGGCCTCAAGGACAATAGAGACACTTTTGATTAGCCAATAGACTTATAGATACTCTATTAGGTTTTTATGCTCCTTTCTTGTTATATAGAGCATGAAGATTCATTGTAAATGTTGGCATTTGATGAGTTTTGAGAGCAATACATGGTTCTTTGAGGTTGAAGAGAAATTTGGTGTTGTGGAGCTTGTGGATGATTTGCCTTGATTGATGATGATGAAAGCTTGCTTGCAGGATCTCTGAGTTTTGTTAATGGTGATGTAGCTCTAGATTTGTTCATGTTTCCTTGTTTATCATTGTGTCCATCTTTCTATGTTGCAATAGCTCATAAAAGTATATTTTGAGAAATGTTGTTTGAGGCACCTCAGTCCTCCTGTTTGCTATTATCTTTATGTTTTCCTCTATTGGGTTAGTTTAAGGAATTCTTAGTTGCTCCTTAGGCCCACCTAAGCTTGTTTGTTTCATTAGTGGATTAATATGCTAGTTTCTAAATATTTTTTATGGTAAGCCCTGCTTATTTGATGCAATATAAACTCTATCTTAGAACCTCTCCTTGATGTATTGATTGTTAGGTTAAGCCAAAGAGGTCTTGTTTCGATCTTGCCATTTGTACATGCCTATCAGTTTGCCTCAAATTTCTTTATAGTTTGATAGATGATGTCTAGGAGTTCCTATTACACAGCATTTTGTCACTGTCCTTGCAATTCCTCGTCCCGTACATTGGAGGACTATTCTCGTGACCTGTGAACAGTAAAATGTCCTGAAAACACCTTGATGGCATCCTTCTGCATAAGGGAGAGAATTCTCCTAGAGAAAATTTCCTCAGAAAATTAGTAAAAACATATGTTTGGGAATTGGAGTGAGCAGCCAGTTCATCACTCGCTCCGACCTGGGAAATTTACACTAAGCCCGTGCCACCTAGCGCTCTATCCCTGTGTATTTCCCACACCAAGCCTATGTAGGAATGTTTTTAAAAAATAAAAGGTAGAAGTTTGATTCTAAAAACTTCAGAATGAATCATCAAAAAGAGGTTGGGCTGTTTGGCTCCGGATCTCCCCATTTATGAAGTAGTTTTCCACCTCTCATGGAACCTTCCTAAGAGATAGGACTCTCCCCCATGATTATAGGGATCCTAACCTCTCCTTCTCCCTCTATAAAAGCCTGCCCTTTCTATTTGAAACCTAGCTGAACATTTGGGAAGAAAACTATAGCTGAGTGACTATTGAGAGCAGAGCTAAGGAGAACCCCGTAAGAGAGAGAGCCTTGTCTAAATTCCCGACAAGATTTGTGAGACACGCTCTGCTGGAAGCCCTGCTAAAGGAAGAACGCGACGTCGAAACTCGGTTGTAATCTTTCTTTCACATTTTAATATATTCTCAACTATGCTATTGGTTCCATCGTTGTATTTCTTATTTGTGTAATGCAATTTGATTGAATATTTTCCGACTGATTGATAGTTACATGGTTGAATTATTACTTTGTATGTCATCGTTTTTCTCTGCATATGTACAAGTGTCCGGATGTGGTGAGTGAAAATATTGTGATCTGTTAAGCTAGGAATGGGAAGCAACACTTCTTCTTCGACAACAGCAGCGTAGGACTTGAGGTAATCTATCCATCGTAGCTTTGTCTTTTGTAACTAGGAATCGATATCGTAGTGTGTTTTGTTTGTTGCTAGACCCACTCTAGGGCTAGTGGGATCACCTCTATCCATAGAGGGGATTTACCTCTCCAAAAAATTGGTGACTCCACTGGGGATCAGTGAGAGTTTTTCTTTCGTCCTTTAGGTCATCTTCCTAGTCTTTGCTAGCTTAGCTTTCTTTTCTGATTATCTTTGCTCAGTTTAAGACTTGTTCAGACCTAGAGGATCAATTTGAGCTCTATTTTTCCAAATTTCCACCTTTTCAAGGCTGGCTTGATTAGCATGGGTTCCAACCTGATAGTCACGCCATCCCCTGTTTGGCGCAGATTACAGCCAGACAGTCGTGCCAATTCCTATAGGTGCTAGGGTTTTCCCTGTTTTGGGGTTTTTGGTCCAAAGGTATCTATGGGTGTTTTCTTAACTTGATTTGAATTCTTTGGGTTTGGTTGTGACTGAGATTAGCCCTTATCCTTCGGTTTTTTGCCCTTTTTTGTCAGTTTTTCTTTTCAACCTTAGGTTTTCTAGGTGCTTCAGCTTGCTGAGCCTCCTGTGGGAGTTTCGGGTCCTTGGTTTCCCAGTAAACTTCATTTCTGCTTCTTTGCATTAATCTTCTTGGATCCATTTAAGTGATTACGTTAATTGAGTGATTTTCCTCTCTTTTGTTCATTTTTACTCTTGTCACTCCAGGCCTAGATTACACGGTTTTTTTGGGTCTCTTTTGATATTTTCTTTGATTTGAGGGATTTTGTCATTGGTTTGAGTCTTATCGTGCTTTCTTTGAGTTGAATGAAATTGTTTTGTTTCAGATCTCGCTTCACCATTCTCGAATTAGTGTTTTGATTCATTTTTCATATCATTTATTGCAGTTGCTCTGATATATTGAAAAACAAAAAAAAATCTTTTGCATTCTTGATTAGCATAGTGAAAATTGGAAAATATTTCGCATTTCTAGCATTATATAATTCTAGGAAAGAGCTTTTCAGTTTCATTAGCTTGCATCGGATTCAGTATTGGATGTTTTTGTATGTTCATATTGTTGCTATTACTTGGAAGCTATTAACTCTCTCGTAGATAACATTTCATTGAACGAAATATTATTTTATGGCATGTAGCTTGCATTTAGGGATTCATGAGATTCAACATTCGGTAGGACCTTGGAATTGAAACATAAATACAAGATCAACTTAAAATTTATTTGAATTAACCTAAGGCAACATTGAAACTTAACGCAATATTTAGTGGTCTAAGTTAGAGACGTGTTCCGACGTCTTTAAACCTAGCAGCTGTCGCTTTCCATCTGGTTTCAGATAACGATAGTACAGACTTGTGCTCCCCATACCGTCGAGTATATAAAGGGAGACCCATCTAGGTTGCAATCCTTTTATCCATAGGAAGTCGAGTCTGCCACCTTGTAACCGTGATACACCAAACACAACATTCGGGGAGATTACCTACACGTATTTCAAGTCCTTGGTTGATTTCTCTTTCATTTTATAACCAAGGTGTATATGGCAGTTCACGGGAACCTGGTACACCCTTCTACGTGGACTACCTGAGCAATCATTTTTTATCTTTACTGACTCCATAAACTTGAAAAGATCATCGAGAAATTTTACTTTCGCGCTCACTTAAAACTAAAAGGGACTAGAGTCATCTTTGACTGTTTCTTGACTCTTAAAACATCAAAAAACAAACTTTTGTTTCAATGTGGTAAAATAACTACCTACGATTACATGCCCATTAAAGATTGATTACTTGGCCTATTTTTGTTTTCCTTGGTTTTAATCCAAGAGTATTCATTTTTTGTCTCTTTCTCTTTTCTGGTGTGCTACAGTCATTGTGGCAGAACCGTCAATTTCATCTACTGGTAGTCCTTACATGGACGATTCATCTGAAACTTCTCAGGTCTCTGGTGCTGCTGAGCTTGAGCAGCCTGTCATCCCATCTGAGTATCCATTTAGAGAACCAATTGAGTTTCATTGGCCTCTTTCCAACGCTTGGTTTGGGTTTGGGGTCGGGGAACATTTCCCCCTCTTACATTGGGATCACCTTTTTTGGCTGTTGTCATACCTCCTAGCCCCCGTAATCTTTTGCAAGATCTTACGGTGGATTCAAACATGGATTCATCTGGTACTAGTGGCAGTGAGGGTATTCCAATTTCTGATGAAGGATACCAACTTTTCCTAGAAGACGTCCAACCATATCCTGCTCAATCTTCACCATCGGTCTCACTTCCAGCTGGATATAGGTCTTTAGGTCAGATCACAGCCGATATTGCCTCAATGGCAACATCAACTTCGTCAAGGGGTCCGGTTCTTCCATCATTAGGGATGTCGCCAACGACACCTGTCTCGTCAGCACCCTTTGTTACATCTGTCCCCACTAGGCCTACTATCTGTGTGGCTGCATTGGCACCGACTGTCACTGTTCAACCATCAGGAGTTTCAAATTTGGTAGAGACTTCGATTTCCATGGAAATCCCTGATGACCTTTCGCTGGAGGAGTATCGACTGGATGTTTAGTAGCAGAACTCCCAGGTTTATTAGTCCCCTCAGGATCCTTATTAGTCCTATTTTTCTCATTATGGGGTGGATGGCACCTTGATTTATTCACTTTCGTTCCAACATGATGAGCATGGCAACCCCATCTACTTGTCTGCTCCTGAGGCTTATAAGTTCCTCCCTGGTTTTATACCTACCTTGCCTGTGCAACCCTCTAGCCAAAAAGGACAACCCTTTCAGGGACAACCTTAGGTTCAACAAGGGTATGCTTTCGGCCCATAAGGACAACCCTTTTAAAGAAAACCTTTGGCCCAACAAGGGTATGCGTATGACCCACAAGGGCAACCCTTACAGGGACAACCTGCAGTCCAGCAGGGATTTTTTTACGGCCCACAAGGGCAACCTTACAATCCTCAAGGCCAACCTTTACGGCCTCACCCTGTGGTCCAACCAGGGCAACCTCAAGGGCCAGCAGGGAAACCATTATATCAACTGGGACCTTTATACGGTCCTGGGGGGGAAATCCATCCATCTCAACCATTGGTGCAACCTCAACAACCATATCTTCTGATTGGTCAGAACGTTGCATGGCCAGGGCCATCTTATGGTCCTTCCACAGTTCAACCTAGTTATCAGGCGCAACCTAGCCCACCCCAACCATCAGGCCAACCTGCTCAGCAGGGGCAACCTAGTGGCCCTCATTAGTCAGGTCAACTTGTTCAACTAGGACAACCTACACAACTTGTCAACCCTGCTCAGCCACCGCTCTATTCTATGCCACAGCCGAATCCACCTGTGTGCCGACTTATTCGGCTTAGTAAGACCCTACTTACCAGCAGCCCATTCGACCCCAAGGCAGTTATCACCATCAAGGTCAATATCGACTGGTTTACAACCCGCCTCAAGGTTCTTCTTATTACCCCCAACTGCCTAGCTATATTTATACTCCACAGAAAAATCCCCACGTTGCTCAATTGGGGCCCACATATACTCAAAATCAGTATCCTATTTATCAAACCTGTATCTTGGTTCTCTGCCGCCATATCAACCGAATTATCTGGCTTATACCCCTTATGGTTAGAATCCTTAGGGACAGAACCAATGGGGGCAGAATTATACTCAACCAGGGTGGAATATGGGTATGGGTCCTTATCGAGGACCTGCAATGCCTTTTAACCCTCAATTACCGTTCCTTGCCACGTTGGAGTTGCTAGATGTGTCCAAATTGACAAATGATCTGATTCTTCATAATCCTTATTGGCCTCTAGTCCCAATTAAGGTTCCTGGTGATTATCCCAAGTTTGAGGGAAAGTCTGGAGAAGACCCCCAAGCACACGTCATGACATACAATTTGTGGTGTTCTTCTAATTATTGGGTTGATGAATCTATCTGACTTCATCTTTTCCAGCGCACTCTCACTGGAGCTTTTGCTAAGTGGTACATCAAATTGCCTCGTGGCATCTTTCAAGATTTCAACACTTTTGCTATGGCATTCTTGACTCATTTCCAGTTGCTGGTTCATTATGAAGCCGGGACGCATCTCCTAACATCCTTGAAATAGGACCGAGCTACCCATATCTCGGACCACATTCATGAATGGAGATGATGTCATCACTTGATCAAGTTCGAAATTCTTGATCAACTTCTTACTCATTGGTTCACTACCTCTTTTTTCAACCATATTGTGAAAGATATCGCCATGGGGGAATGTGTAACCGAGGAACAAGCCATCGCTCGTGCCCAGTACCTTGATTTAGTGTACTCTCAATCGGGCACTTTGTATGATATCTTGACTGAAGCTCCACAGCCTGGGACCTCTAAAGCGCTAGCTACCCCATCAGTCGACGGCGTTATTGGTTCCGTGTCTCAGACTTCACGTAAGTCTTCCAATGGGAAGCATAAATCGAATTCTTCCAATACTTCTGCTCCTCAGGCTTCCCTAGATTCTAGTAAAACCACAGAGGTAAACATCGTTCAGGAAAATCCTACAAACAAGACTTCCAAAGGGAAAAATAAGGGCAAAGGCAAGGCCAAATCCAATGTCCCAAAACTGGAATCGTCTAAACCTCGTGCTGATGATGGTTCACAGCGAAAACCGAAGTATCCCTCCCTGATTTGTGAAGAAGATCACTACACTAAGGATTGTCCGCGACGATCCGAGGTTAGTCAACTTCTTAAAGGCGCAAAAGGAACTCTGGTAGTCCTTAAAGAACCTTTCCCATCTCAGCAGACCCAGATGGTCAATCAATCAACACCATCTGCGTCGTTCACCTCTCAAGTTTTCATGATGAACGGTTCTGCACCTATTTCCATCGATACTCGGTCTAAAGATTATGCCAGATCACGTCAAGCATCTGGGAAAGAGGTCGTTGATGGTAATCCTCCCCCACTTGCCTTTGGTCCCCTTGAAATTGAGAAGCCCAGTGCTGAACCCATTATACGGCCACCTTCTAAAGGTGTTCTCCGGAAGTCTTCCTATAATCCTAATGCCTGTGCTGCTCAACATTATAGTATTGTTGAGGATTTAGTGCAGGCTCCGTCCGCGATGTTCGTGTTGGAAGTCCTCTAGAATTGTCCATCTCAACGAAAAGCGTTGTTATCTGCGATCAGCGGTATCGATCCTGCCGATTCTAGTCTTCTCACTTTCGACTTAGAGAATTTCGTCCCCCGACTTGCGCACTAGATTATGCTTGTTATACAAGTCGGTATTAACGGTCTCAACATCCATAGGGCTGTAGTGGATGAAGGTGCATCTAACTGTGTCATGTCATCTGCTTGCTAGAAGGCTATTGGCTCTCCAGCCCTTAATTCATCACCCAATTCCCTTGAGGCATTCGATGGAAGTGAATCAAAACCCTTAGGTGTTTTCACTAGCTTACTGATCACATTGCAAGGAAAGACTTTCAACGTTGAAGTAGAAGTCGTTGATGCCAAAATCAACTACAATATTCTACTCAGTCGCAGTTGGACTCACGCTATGTTTTGCATTCCGTCCACCCTCTTTCAACTTCTGAAGTTTCCACATAAGGGAAAAATTATTACTGTCGATCAGTTGTAATTATTTACCTCATCTTCCGAGAACAATGTGCCATACGTGGATCAAATTCCTAATCCCCCTGATAGCATAGGGCCAGGTCTTTTCAAAGATCCCTCTCTCATGGGTATTTTTCCCTTTCCACCAACCAATACCATTCAAGTCAATATGATCTCTCGGTCAGATGACCCTTGGATCATCCCTTCACCTGAATAGGTTGATTCATTTTGAGATTCGATGCCGCTTAGTCCCATCGAGATCAATTATTGTGAGCTAACGGCTGCATCTGATTCTCTCCCTCCTGAAGCTGCTCCTTTGAGCATGTCCCTCGACATGTATTCTCAATCCCCTTGGCTCAGTGATGCAGATTTGCCGGATCCTTTGAAAGAAGTGTTTCCATCCAATGAGGCTATCATGGAAACCATGTCTCTCGAGGATCTACCGTGGAGCGATGGGAATCGTTGTTCCTCATTTATGCGTTGCCTCGGGGCCATGTCTAAATGTCTTGAGTGCTTCACATCCCAAGTTACTTCTCCGCCACTTCAGATGCCCATTTTGACTCATGAAGTCTTTGCGGAAGGTAACTTGGGGAATATTACTCAAACGATGCCTATTGACATATCCATTAAACCAAGGATCGTTGAGAACATCCATGTGGGAGTCACTTACTCTTCAGAGGAAGTCCAAGTGTACACTAGTCTCTTTCGCGAATTCTGTGATGTTTTTGCATGGTCTTATGAAGAAATGCCTCGAATCAACCCTAGTATTGTGGTGCATGAGATTCCCACCTACCCAGGTGCGAAGCCTATTTGCCAGCGTCTTCATCCCATGCATCCTCGAAAAGCCACCGCTATTAAGGCTGAAGTTGAGAAACTTATTAAAGCGGGTTTCATTTATCCAATTCCCCTGACTGAATGGGTTTCTAATATAGTTCCTATGGATAAGAAATAGGGTGCCATTCGTGTTTGTGTTGATTATAGTGATATCAATCGGGCCTATCCTAAGGATAATTATCCCACCCCGTTTATCGATCAGATCATTAACGATTGTGCGGGAAGTGAAATTTTCTCCCTTATGGACGGTTTCTTTGGCTATAACCAGATTAACATTCTCCCTTCGGATCAACACAAGACCTCTTTTATTTTCCCATGTGTAATGTTCACATATAGGAAACTCCTGTTCACCTTGAAGAATGCTGGGGCTACATTCTAGCGCGCCATGTCCTATGCTTTTCATGATATTCGGCATATTGTCCAACCATACTTGGATGACCTTCCGGCTCATTCAGCTGCGCAGAAAGACCACCCGGAACATCTTTTTCAAATATTTCTTCATTGTAGATGCTAAAATATTAGGCTCAACCTGCACAAATGCGTCTTCTGCATCGAATCTAGTAGACTCTTAGGGTTTATCATGTCTAAAGATGGAATTCGCCTTGACCCTCTTAAGGTTGAGGCTATTTTCAGTCTCCCCTCCCCGTCTTCATTACATCAGCTCTAGAGTCTTCAAGGGAAAGCCAATTTCCTATGTCGTTTCATGCCAAACTATGCTGAAGTAGCCAAAGGATTTACACGACTTTTAAATCAGGACGTCCCTTTCTGTTGGGATGAGATTGCCTAGAAGTCTTTCGATAGACTTAAGACGTTTCTTGTCAACACTCCGCTATTGCATCCTTCAAATTACCATCATGATTTCACCCTCTACCTAGTTGTTGCCTTCAGTACGATCGCCATGGTATTGGTCCAAGATGATGATGACGGTAATGAACATGTTGTTTACTACCTGTCTCAGAACCTTCTCGACCCTGAAACACGTTACGCACATGTCGAGAAGTTATCATTGGCTACGGTCTAGGCCATCCAACATTTTCGTCATTACATTCTTTTACGCACGGTGACCGTGATTTCTGACTGTAACCCCATGACTTATATTCTGTCACGGAAGTTGTTGGGGGGAAAATACTCAAAGTGGATTGTCATCCTCCAAGAGTTTGATTTTTAGTTCACTACAGCCAAATCGAACAAATCACTTGTGTTCGTAGATTTGATTTGTTCTCTCCCTGCCAACTCTGCTCCTTCTTCCTCTGAAGATCATATACCGGATGGAACTCTCTTCCTAATCAGCACCCTCGACCTGTGGTATGGTGATATCATCGTGTACCTCCAAACGTCTACTTTTAGGTCTGAACTAAAAAAATATGCTTGACGTCAAATTCAACATCAATTTCAACCTTATCGTATCGTTGGGGATACCCTCTATCGTGTTGGATTTGATTATGTACTTCGCCAGTGTATGACCCTCGAGGAAGCAGAAAATATTTTAAATGACTACCACAGTGGCACCTGTGGTGGTCACATGTCTGGTTATGCCACTGCACAAAATATCCTTCGTGCTGGCTACTTCTGGCCGTCTATTTTCAAAGATTGCATTTTTTCAGTACGTAAATGCCATGCGTGCCATGTTTATCAATGCAAGATGCATGCGTCGCTTGCTCCACTACACCCTGTCATTAATTTTGGCCCTTTTTCCAAATGGGGCATAGATTTTATGACATGTAACCCTCATTCGGCTGGGGGCATGCCTATATTATCGTTTTTGTCGATTAATTTACGAAATGGGCTGAAGAAATGCCTACACTGGCCGCAGATGGTAAGACAACGGCACAGTTCATATTCAATCATGTTATTGCTCGGTTCGGTGTTCCTCAAGCCATCATCACTGATCATGGTTCCCATTTTCGGGATTATATGATGGCAGAGCTGACATCTAAGTTGGGTCTGCGTCATGACAAATCAATGTCTTACTATCCCCAAGCTAATGGCCAAGTTGAAGCTGTGAACAAGGTCCTTGTTACAATGCTTCAATGAAAAATTAGGATCCACAAATAAAACTGGTATCCCATGTTGTTCTTAGCTCTCTGGGCTTACCGAACATCGATAAAAAATGAAACCGGGTTTACCCCATTTCAATTGGTATACAGTCTGGAAGCCACACTTTCGATTGAATGTGAAATCCCTTCACTTAAGTTAGCTATGGAATTACTGCCTAATACTTCGCCTAAAGAAGAACGTCTCCTCTATTTAGAGATATTGGATGAAACTCGTCGCTTGGCTGCCTTGGTCATCGAAGCACAGAAGAAGCGAGTCAAAGCCCATTTTGACCAATCAGTTTCTCCTCATTCTTTCATTGAAGGCGATCTCGTTCTTCTATATGAACAAGCTCATGATAAGTTGGGGGTAGGAAAATTCCAACCCATGTGGCATGGGCCCTACATCGTTAAACGTGTGTTGCATAATGGGGCTTATGAGCTCATTGACTATGAAGGGTGTCCTTTATCGCAGCCTAGAAATGGGTTGTATCTGAAAAAATATTATGCCTGAATTATTCATGCGTGATATGTGTTCATAGGTGATTGTTTTCATTTTGTGTGCATGCTTTGGCATGATGTTCTTTGTGAGATTTTTCTGCTTATTTGGGTCTTTTTTGCTATGCAAATGTCTATTTTCCCTTATGTTAGTTTTGTGGATGGTGCCTCCTGCAGTACCATGAACTTGTCTTCGGCAGCCTAGGTAATTTATGATCCTAATGGTGAGTTAATTAAATTACAAGGTATTTGTTTGGGACCAACCACAAACAATGTCGCTGAATATAGTGCAGTTTTGGAACTATTAACCGAGGCAGTCAACCTCGACATACACACATTGCTTATTAAGTTGGATTTGCTACTTGTTCTTCTTCAACTGAATGGTCATTATTTGGTTCGAAGCCCATGCATTTTGAGATTGCATTTGCGTATTCGTTTACTTGAACGAAATTTTGATTTCATTACATATCAAAATATACCAAGACGAATGAATACATTAACAGATGCAATAGCTAACATGGTGTTGGATAGACATTTGCGCAATTTATAAAAACATCATCATATGTACATAGACCCATGTAGAAAATAGATATATATATATATATATATATATATATATATATATATATATCATTTATTTACAATCCGTGTGCATCATAAAACCCACAAAAAATAATATATGTCTGTTTCGGTTACATCATGAGACAACATGTCTCTAAAAAATGTGCAGAAGTAAAGCCTAATGCCTAGTCGGGGTGGTGCTCATGATAGCATGTCATCGCCAGTACCAGCCACCTTAGTAAGCGGTGGATACAGCTTGGCACTCCTACAGTGTGCCTCTGATAAGCTCGAGGTACGTCATCAAAGCAGACATAATCTGGGACCCCACGGGTGATTCCCTCCAGGTTCTGCACTAACTCCTCATCAATGACCTCGCCCTGAGGATCGAAGTCACGAGGAGTCTGCCTCGCTATTGGAGACATACCAGCAGGATGCTCTGGGCCAACATATACATCCATATCAGATTAACTGTCAAAACATGCATATATACTAAAAAATCATAAAACTCATAAAAATAAAAAAATGAGTCTTACCAAGTTCTTCGTCCCAATCCTCCCCTTCCAGGAGTGGGAGGTCTAGGTCTCTGATAAAGTCTGTGCCAGCATAGGGCTAATCCTCCACAACGATCAGCTTTCATTTAAGCCAACCAAAAAAATTTGGCCTCCCTGACATCTTCTAGCCACCCCCTGCTCTGGGCATCAGTGCCACCCATCGGGCCATCCGTGGCTCTCTCAGTGGTGGCTCTGTGACTATAGCCTCTTGGCGCTGAAATATGGGTAATCGTTCCAGGAAGAATGATACCAGAATCGACCCATACCCAAACTACTTTAGTTTGGTCTTCTTGCATTTGGTGAGCTTTCGTTTGATGTTCATGGTTACAGCCTCAGCCCAGTCGAAGATGGTCAGGTTCATACACTCTGAAGTAAGAAGTAATTGCATCTTTGTGGCCTCGTGCAGTGCCTGCAACCCTGCAACCCACATAATGGTGTGTAGCACTAATCCCAGTGCTAGATCAGGGACAGTATGAATGTCCACTTTACCTCTCCCTGTTCCTTTGCGTGCCCCTAGGCACACCCTATTCATGACCATTGTCATGCTTTCCCCTGAAGGCTTGGTACCAATCATAATAGGGACTGGACCCCTGTGTGACAGTCCAGTGATGAAATATACATCAGATACTTTGAGCTCAAGCTTTTGATCCCGAAGTATGAATTTCTCCTAATCTTCATCCCAAATGCTGATAAGATATTATAGCAATTCAGGCTGAGCCTGGAGACATGGCGTCAAAAAGAAATTTTTTAGCCCGCAATTCCTAAGAGCATTCATACATTGCTTGTTCATATTCTTCGCCATGTTCTCTCTCTTTCCATTTGATAACCATATTTTTCGCTTGATAGATGCATCAATCAATCATTGGAACATTGTAAGCCCCCTTGGGTATTCAAATTTACATTCAATTGGTTGCATTTTTTTGAAATTTGATGCGTATTTTGAGTTGCGCCATTGGAAATTTTTTTTTGCTAATAGTCGCACCAACTGGTGAAACACCTGTATAAAACAGGGAGGTTTGGCATGGGTCCATGCCTGAAACCCGTGCCAATCGCGAAGCCCTAAATTTTAACAATCCTCCCCTAAGGGGCCTTAAATAACAATAAAATGCAGTAAAATGTAACTTAAAAGATGGCAAAAGAGGTCGGCTCTTACCTAAACTGAATGAAATTCGATTTGGTCCATTGGATTGATCACACTCGTTTCTTGAAGATCGAAGAAGAAATGGGTCACTGTTGCTCTGCAAAGAGGTAAAAGTGAAAAGTAAATATTTTTTACCACTGTTGGTCTTTTATAACTTTTCAAAGTCCTAAAATATATTTTAAAACATATTTGTCGATATATTTTCATATTATTTTCATGGAATATGTTTTACACACGTCTTTTTGTGCAGTGACAGGTTTTTCATGCAGTTTTGACGAAGAGATGAGTTGTAATTTATACTTTTTTGGACTCGGTAAAAACACGAAAAAGTCACTACTGGAGTCACCCTTCAACTCTTTTCTGACTCTCTAAAACTGAAAAGATTGTTGAGTCGCTTGTCGTTTTGAGCTCGTTAAATTGGCTGCGAAGCGATATCTACCCTTCATACATTTATCCCTTTTTCAGGCTGGGATAGATTATTTACGAAAAAGGAATACCCTAGTCTATCACGACTAGGAGGTTCTCTCAGACACAGTTTTATACCTTTTCGGATCTGAGGGACTATTTACAAAAAAGGATTTACTGGAGTTTTCTTTTTCGCTGTCTTTTCAAACTCTCTAAATATGAAAAGATGCTGAGTTATTCCTTTGTCAGACTCGTTAAAAACTGATGACATCGGACTCTGTCGCAATGACGTTAATCGAGTTCCTCCTTCCTAGGGCTTGTAAAATATACTAGGTTGGATTTGTCCGAAGGAAAAACTTACATCGCAAGCACATGTTATCCCCTTCAAGCTTGTTTTCAAAAATAATTGGGGTACTCGCCAGAAATGGTGGGGGAAAATGCAACCAAAATTGTAGTCGTGTTGGCAGTATGTCGCTCTTGAACATGGCACTTGTCTACATTTGTGTCGGGTTGGGGACATCTCATCTCGTTATCTACTTGCTTCCATGGGTTTGGGTAATCTATTTTGACCACTCATCTGCTCTTTGCCATGTCACCATGACCTCATATCCCTTGATTTCAAATACTGCCAAATCTAGTGTCATGTCGCTGATATGTTCAAGAGAAGTTGGCCTCTGCAGTTTTCAACCTCCCTCTGATTCTCTGTTGGTCTTGATTCACAAACATCATGTTCCTCTATCTCTCGTCAATGATGTGGGAAAAATTATGGCCCACCTTCGATCAAGGTCCCTTCCTGTCGACTCCATCTCATTATCCAAGAAGTTGATCTAGAGACTCCCTTCAGGTACCTTGGAGCCTGCATGCCTCAATGGCAGGTTCTTCACATTCGACGCAAGGTTTTCATTATTGGCCTTCAATAGGATGATTCTGCTGGTATTCGACGCCAGATCACTGTTCACATTTCGTGGATTGTACCTTTTTGTACCTTGAGAGCCATCATCATTTTTGGTGGTTTCTCTTGCGTCTGTTAACAATTTTCATCATTTTCTGGTAATCAGACGATGTTCTTGCATGTTCGACTTTAGCTCATTTATTCGCATGCTCGAACTTGTACTTTGTTCGGGTCGAGATGGAGTGCAAGACCCTTGATTTTGTTTGATGAAGTCCAGGCTGTGGGTTCTTTGTGGATTATTATGACGTATTACATGACTCTTTTGATTGGATGGTTGCAACCATATCTGAGTCTACTTGTTGATCCTTATTTTGCTAGATGGCTGCATCCATACCTTGGATCTCGGTTTGAGTATGCTTTATTATGGATAGCTGTGCCCATACCACATATCATGTATCAGAGATATCAGTTGTATTTGTACTTGCAGGTCTTCTGACGACAGTGTTTTCAGTTGAACACATTCTCATAAAGCATTTCACCCCTCCCTCTCTCTCGGACCTCATGCTTTAGGGGGCATATGTTACATAGCATTTTGTCACCGTCCCTGCAATCCCTCGCCCCGTACATTGGATGACTATCCCCATGACCTGTGAATAGTAAAATGTCCTGAAAACACCTTGATGGCATCCTTCTGCATAAGGGCAAGAATTCTCCTGGAGAACATTTCCTCAGAAAATTACTAAAAACATATGTTTTGGCATTGGCGCGAGTAGCCAGTTCATCACTCGCACCGACCTGGGAAATTTACACTAAGCCCGCACCACCTAGCGCTCTGTCCCTATGTATTACCTGCGCCAAGCCTATTTGGGAATGTTTTTTAAAAATAAAATGCGTAAGTTTGATTCTAACAACTTCATAATGAATCATCAAAAAGAGGTTGGGTTGTTTGGCTCCGGATCTCCCTGTTTAGGAAGTGGTTTTCCCCCTCTCATGGAACCTTCCTAAGAGATAGGACTCTCCCCCATGATTATAGGGATCTTAACCTCTCCTTCTCCCTCTATAAAATCCTGCCCTTTCTATTTGCAACATAGATTAACATTTGGGAAGAAAACTATAGCTGAGGGACTATTGAGAGCAGAGCTAAGGAGACCCCATAAGAGAGAGAGCCTTTTCTAAATTCATAACAAGCTTTGTGAGACACACTCCACTGGAAGCCCTGCCAAAGGAAGAATGCAACGTCAGAACTCGGTTGTAATATTTCTTTCACATTTTAATATATGCTCGACTATGTTATTAGTTCCATCGTTTTATTGCTTATTTGTGTAATGCAATTTGATTCAATCTTTTTTGACTGGTTGATAGTTAAATGGTTGAATTATTATGTTGTATGTCGTAGTTTTTCTCTGCATATTTACAGGTGTCCAGACGTGGTGAGCAAAAGGATTGTGATTTGTCAAGCTAGGAATGGGAAGCAACACTTCTTCTTCAACAACAACAGCGTAGGACTTGAGGTAAGCTATCCATCGTAGCTTTGTCTTTTGTAACTAGGAATTGATATCGTAGCATGTTTTGTTTGTTGCTAGACCCACTCTAGGGCTAGTGGGATTGCCTCTATCCATAGAGGGGATTTACCTCTCCAACAGTTCCCTCTTCATTTATTAAATCTATTTGTCTTCTTATATGTTTTCAAATCTTGAAAGTAGAATCATTGAAGTTAGATAAGTTTTCTTGCTTCCTTTGATCCGTTGGATTATTCATCTTGAATGTTTATTTGTTTAAAGTATTGTCATTGAGTAAATGGTGTGCCCTATCTCATGATTATTATATTTTTCTTATTAGTATTTAAGACCTTCTTGTTCATGGGTATTTGACAAAGGATTCTTAAATGCCCTTTGCCCTACCTTGTTTCACAAACTTAATGTCCATTTCACCTCACACATAAAATTTAAAGATCCATTGACTACACTAGGTTTTCCCTGTGATGTACTCCGATTCATTATTGAGATATCAATGACTTCATAGACTCCATAGCCAAATTGATTTGATGACCTCTCACTCCATCTATCCTACTTAATCATCTTACCCAACCAAACAAAAAACAAACCCTACACTTAACAACTAGCCTAAAATCAACCATCTAAAGCGAACAAGTTCACATCCTTCCCACATAATAGAGAGAGCCCTCTTTGAGTCCAGGAAGGCTAGGTCCTAGGGCTCCAAATACTAGTCTGATGTTACCCTGTGCATTTTGTCTACCAATCTGAAAAATCATGGGACACTAACATAATGGCAATCATGGTGGGACATTCTAAGTTAATGACAACCTAAGTACTCCTAAGAACTTTAGAGGCCCTTGAAAAGTAGAAAATCCAATGAATCTACCACCTCATCCCCATTACTAACATAATGGAGATCACGGTGGGAAAGAGTACATAATACCCTAAAAACTCTTATAGACTCATTTAACCCTCAGTTAGGCTTATAAAATCAACTAATAGCCAAGATTAGACCCTGTTTGTTTCATCATCCTATAAAAATGATGACCCAATTGTAGTACACTCATAAAAACTATAGGGCTACATATAGGAAACTTAGAAAACCCCAAAACATCCATAGATTGGTTTCTTTTCAGTTATTGCTGGTGGACCATACCCATATATCTTCAAAACAACTAAAAATATCCACCTAGAAACGCCACTAGCCTCTAGTAGGCCTATTACTTCACTAGTTCTCATAGACTCACCTGGAAATGCATCAAGCAATCCTAATCATGCTGATGGTGGAAAGCAAAGTTGAAATCCTCCACTTGGCGACTCCATAACTCTCAATAGACCTAATGACTCCACCGGTAGAAGACTCTACACTGGTTGAAAAGACACAGTGACCCTTTATGATTTACAAACATGGATCCAAGGATACAAAGGATATATGCTCCAATGAAGAGAGATCATATCCCTGGATTCCCACACAAAATGCCTCAAATAAATTGGATGAAAAACTTACCTATATTTCAAGATGAAAAGTGCAATGAACCCTTGTTACATCTCATCAAATTTCATATACATGTATGGAGGTTAAAGGTGAATGGCATGAGGATTGCCTCATGAAAATGTTTATGGCAACTTTAGAGGGTAAGGCAAGAGAATGGTATGAATGGCTAAAACCAGGCAGCTTGTTTTCCTTGAAATATTTCCACAAGGTTTTTTATGAACATTATAAAGAATATTGTCCATATTTATCATTAGTTGAAATTTTTTGTGATCAATCTAAAGATTTCATACAACACATTGTAAACATTGATGAAGATTTAGGGAATTGGCATCTTGAAGTTTTATTAGAAGAACTCCATGCATTTCATTCTCAAGATAGCTATCATGACAACCTAGAGGAGTTAGTTGAGGAAGAACCCAATCAAGAAATAGAGGAAAACCCACAGGGTCTCTATGAAGGCACAAGTGATGATTCACCATCTCTTCTAGGGGAGGCTCAAGAAAACATTCAACCCCAAAATCAGCCTTCACAAGAGAAAGAGAACTGATGTACTTCTATCCAAAAAAAAAAGAAAAATGCCTCCTCTTTTGACTGAAGAAGAAATAAATCAGATGCTAAACATACGGCCAGCCTCTAAACCTTCATATGAACCAAAAATTTCTGGTCTTTCTCCTACTAATCATATCTACCATAAATCAAAATGTGAACTTGTAGATCAATTCAAAGAAAAAAAATTTGATAATCCAATTTGCTTGATTGGTAACACTACTTATTTTGATGATTTCCCAAATTTTGATCAGTGTGACGATAGTCATGTGCTCCAAGCAAAATCTAACCTTGCAGAGCCATCAGTAGTTGATTTGTGGGATGAAGTTCACTATCATCAGCTTGAAAAAAGTAATCAACCAATACAGGTCACCTATGACATTGTTGAGGAAAGCCTTGAAAGTTTAGAAGCAAGTGAGGAGTCTCTGACTCTTTGCTCTACTTCACTCCTGTCCATCAGAAATAACTTTCATGTAATTTTAAATCAACAATATTTCAGTTTTGATGTTAAGGTTGAGGAGGATGATGAACTTCTTGAGCAAGTTTTCAATTAGAAGCCTTGTCCTGAAATGGTTGAGGAAATAATTTGGAACATGGAATCCTCCTTAATTCCATATCTGCAACCACCAAGTTCCATTGAATTACAAATTGAAAATGAAGGCATAGAAGTTGATAATCACATGAGAGTTGTTGTACTACCTTCTCAAGAAGATTTATTCCCAAAGAGTGCTCCTACTCATCAAAATGATGGCCTTCACAAAGAATTCAACTCACTCTATAAAAGCAGATTAGGTTTGTTAGAGGAAAAAATTGCAATATATGATGAGTTTGATAGTGCAGATGATCATGAGGAAGAGATGGAGTGTCTTTCCCAAAAGAGTCCCAACTCTAGCCAAGTGGAGGAATAATTAGTCCTGGATCAAGCTCATTTTCTAAATACTCACATTCAGGTATTGTTTCAAGATCCCTTTGCTGATTTGTTAGAGACATTTGAAGAGGGAGTAAAACATGTCAAGAGCAGTTTGATGTATAATTTCAAGAACATTTTAGGCACTACTGTTCAAACACAAATGAGGTGGGAGTGGCCTTTTGATTTTTTCAAAACACTCCAAGAGCTAAACCAATATCCCTCATGGAATCATCTGCTTGATTGGTTGTATTGGAAGAGAGAGTTCACCAGATAAATGTATATCATGTATAGGTTAGATTAGGATAGATAGGTGAGAAAATAAACTCAGCTCTATCAACATCTTTCTACCTTTAGTTTTAGATTCTTTTGACCAAAAAGAGAGAAAAAAAACTCAAAACATAGAAAGAAGGAAAAAGAGGGCAGATTTGAAAAAGACGTATAGCCCCATAACCAAAAAATAGTAATACTGAAAGTGTGCAAGGCTAAATGGCACTGGTGTTTCAAAAAGAAGATCTTGTTTCAATCATCTAGCCTAATCATGGCTGAAACATGTTTTTAATTTTGTGTTGATAAGTTAGTGAAAGAGAGCTTGTTAAATCATTCAAACTTGATTTCTCAAAAATGATAGATTAGGAATGAAGGATACTGGTTCCACATGCTCAAAACTGAACCAAAGAGAAATATGGGGATGCATAGCTAAGGATAGATCTCAACCCTCATTTTTCTAGTTTTGTTTATACAAAAATAATGTTTGTGTGCAGCTTGTCCTAATGAAACAACCCATGGTAAGTCAGATTTCCTAATCCTAATTTAAACCATGCTTTCAATTTAATGTCAATAGCTTAGAGAATGAAGCTATCATATAGCCTAATCTTGAGATTCAGTTAGTCCAGGTACAGAACAAAAAGAGTTCACTAGCATAATTTGAACTCTTGGAAGTGATAAGGCTAGAAGTAGGTAGTTTGTTTTGCTTTCAAAAGAAGAAAATGTCAAGGGTTTGCCAGTCCAAGTGAACCCAAGGAAGAAAAAATGCTAGGAAAATTAAGCTAGGTAGGTAGAGATGAGTTTGAAGCTAACATTTCCTTCAAATTTTTAGATCATAGCTTCAAGAGAAACATCAGCAAATGAAAGAAGAAAAATCTGCCCAATGGATGAGGCACTGGTATTCGTAAACCCAGAGATATGAAGTTCTGGACACCTCCTAAAAATGATTTTCCATCCCCAAGTGGAGCCACTGTTATTCATCAATAATTTTCACTATCCATAGATGACTAATTATTGGTTATATATTTCTAAAAACAAAATTCCATGAACATTGTGAGTTTTAGAAATCTCACTGCCTTCATTATCCTTAGAGAAATGTTTTTTACTATCCTACCATTTTTCCATTTCATGATCACCTCATAACTCCTACATACTCCAAATGGCTTGTGCCTCTCATTTTGATCCGTTTTCCTACCCATAATCTCATTACTCTGTTTATCCCTTGCCTATGACTCCATTGTCCATCTAAGGTTTTTTAGGGCATTTTTCTTGGTTTCATGAATTCCATGGTTAAATCATCAACAAGGCTTGTATATTGATGCTCTTACACTTCCTCCTATCCTTAATATACCTTCATAAACACTTCCCATCACTCCTATCCCTCAAAATCACCGTTTCTCTACAAATCCTAGCCTATTGCTACAATTTGACACTTTTCGAGACTAGGCCAATGTTTTTCCCTTTTGGACCCCTTCCCCTCACTCAATCCTTCAAATTAAAATTTCCCCTATTCTCTAACATCCATCCCTATTCCCAAAAATTTCCCCAAGAATTTAGACAACCCTTAACCCCTTCATTCCCCTCCCTCTACAAGGCAGTCCTAAATCCCTTGTTTTGCCAACACCGAACCCTAATTTCCCCTTCCAACTAAGCTAGGGTTTGCTATGGAAAGGAAGCATAGGAGAAAAGGATTGATATGATAGATCATATCAGCAAAAATAAATCCATACCAACTCATAAACATCAGGCCTCCATCATTTTCCAAGAATTCATTCGAAGGGCAAAGTCATTTGCCACACCTAGGGCCATTTTTTCTTAAAAAAATGTTTATGGAAAAACAGAGATGAATTTGGAAAATGTGAGAGAGCTTTCTATCCATTATAGGTCCAAGAAGAAAAACCTCCTTCATTTTTTACACAGGTATCATGGTTTGGGAGCAATGTAAAAAATACAGGTGTCACGAGAGAATTTTTGCACTGCTGGAGTGACCTTGGGGAAATCAGTTTTTCTTACAGCTGGAGTGTCCAAATGACTTTATTGATGAGTAAAATGAAAAATATACTTGAATATATTTCCAATGAGCTATCAGGAGCTCAATTTTAAATTGAGTAAGACATCCAAAAGTGGCCTGCGTCAGCACTCTGCATTTCTGCACCATCATTTAGAACGTTTTGACCAGGCTTGGGAGAATCAACTTTTGGCAGGTCAAATCAACTCCAATCAGAAAAAAAGAGGTATATTGGGAAATTATATAGGATAAGGTTTCCAACAATCTATTTTGGGCCCAATTTGGACAACTAGAAGGTCTCCAAATTCCCTATGAAAAATGGTGCTGCGCTCCTAGGAGGTGGTGTTGCACTCTTGGCCAGCAGGGCCTCCTCAACCCTAAAAACACTCAATTCACTCCCAGAATCTTGCTGAAGGTCTTCCAGGCATATTAAAGGTTAAGTAACATCACATCAACCCATTTCCAAGCATGAATTGAAGATTTCTACAAATTATAAATGAAGAAGGGAAAAAGCCCTAAAGCCTAAAGTTTGAGAAGGTAGGCAAAGAAGTGAAATAAAGACCATAAATCTCCATGATGATAGGAGGCAGAAGGTTTTCAAAGGATATCTGAAGGTGACCTCCATGATTTGCCAAGATAAAATGGGTTTTGATCCAGGTGGATATTGGTGGCCACCCGCCTATTCCACTTGGGGCCCCACCATTGTCTGTTTCAGTTTTTTCAGAACTTACTATTTTTAGCAGTTTTTCGTGTCCCGAACTTCCGGAGCCATTTTGAGGCCCCAAACAGAGATAGTATGCCGAAGTTACATCCCTGGGAAGTTGAAACACCAATTTACCCAAATGGGGCCCATATTTTTGGCGCTTCATCTCCTAGGGTTAGGTTTTTGGAAGCTTAGAGTTCTCCATTATTTATCCATAATAAGTAGGCCCTTGAGCCTCATTGTAACATAGTTCAGAGGTCTGTAGCTGCCACATCTCTTCCCAGAGATTCGCTACCAGCACCCTAGATATTTTATTTCCATCATGTTTCTGTGATTTGATATTAATTAAATGAAGCCTTATTTCCACTGTATTTCTATGTTTATGGTTATTTATGTAGTCTATTGTGTTCCTGCATAAATCTGGATCAGGTTTTCACTACATCAAAGAGACAAATTGTAAAGAGTATCAGTATAAGGGAGCCTAAGATTTCAAATGCAATCAAAGTTCTTCAAAATGGTCAAGATAAGGAAAGCATAAGGTAAAGTATCAAAATGGAAAATCATGCTAACCATGAAATCCCTGTTGGGTGACTAAAGTTTGTAAAAATCCAAACACATGACTAAAGGATCAAAGGAAAATGTGTTATAGGCACCTGTAGAAAAAGACAAAAAAATGTCAATAAAGGGTCAAAGGCTTGAAAAGAAAACATTGGTAAAGTGGATTTGACATTTAAATCAAAGTATTCGAACCTATAAAGGCCCTTTCCACCCTTCAACAAATCATTTTTTGTTACAAAGGTCATCGAAGAAACACTCAGAGCGAAATTTGTGAATTTTCGGCAAGTTCGGGCAAGTCTGCCCTGTGCTACGCACCTGGAATCTTGCGCTAAGCTCCTGGAGGTGTCTGCTGTGTAAAGTTTAATTTTTTGCTACGCACCTGGGGTTGCATGTTATGCATTTGCTCCGTGCAGACCCAGCAGCTAGAGACCCAACAAAACCGGCACTGCGCGTTCAGCCCAGCAAATATGTTTAAGCCCTGCACAGCGTTGCGCGTGCAGACTTGTCGACTATGCGTGTAGCCTTGCCGACTGTGCGTGTAGCCTTGCCGACTGTGTGTGCAGCCTTGCTGACTATGCATGCAGCCTTGCCGACTGTGCGTGCAGCCTTACTGATGATGCATGAAACCCTACACGGCGTTGCACATTCAGCCACCCAACTGGCCCAGTGCTACGTGCCTGTACTTTTTCTTCTGCTAGGAAGGTTTTCTCCAGAAGATCCTGCCCTCAATCTGCTCAAAGCTTCTCAAATCCTATGCTTGGGTGCCTCTTGGAGATTGTCATAAGAGGTATTTAGAATGATTTCCACCCTTTGAAATTGTTTTAAGGGTTTAACTTAGAGCCTAAGGTACCTTCACAACTAGTTTTGGCATATCAGTGGTTTTGCATTCATGATTACTTGGCCTTATCATTTTGCCCAAATTATCCCTTTTCACTCCCCTTCACTTACAAATCACTACCTTTCTCATCATCATCTCACCCACCTTCCTCAATTCGTCCATCACCCCTCACTGACCATGAATCATCCTCTCCACATGAATCCTCTCCTCAAGAAAACTTCTCACCATCATCTTCTCCTAAAAGTATCAGAACAAGAAGAGAACAATGACAAAGATAAAAATGAAAATGAAGAAAGTGGTGATGATAAGGAAGAAACAAAGGACGGTGAGGAAGGAGGAACAAGTGAGGAAGAAGAAACACATGATGAAGCAGAAAATGACAGTCATGAGGAAGAAAATGATGAGGAGGAGGATGATGATGAAATTCAAGAGACATGGGTAGATTATGAAGAAAAAGACAGTTTAGAACTAAAAAGCAGTGATAAGGAAGACAATCTAGAGGATGATGAGGACAAAGGAAATGGGAAAAACAATGAAGAAGAAGAAGAAGGCAGTGAGTCAAATAATGAAGAAGAGATAGATGATGAAAAGACAGAATTAGAAGAAGAAACAGAAGCAGATATTGAAGAAGAAACAGAGGCATATATTGAAGAGGAAATAGAGAAAGATAATGAATAAAAGGGAAGTAGGTTTGACAAGGATGAAGATGAAAAAGGTGAGGATAATGTAGAAAACAAAAGGCAGCATGAATATAGATGAAGCAAGTGAAAAAAATGCAGAAAGATAATGAAGCAAGCATAAGTGAAAAAGAAAACGTTCATGACAGTCATAAAAATAGTGAAGGCAGTGACCCCCACAAGTGACAATAATGATAAGCGAAGTAAAGGCAACACAAAGAGAATTTTTAGTGAAACTAAAGAAAGTTGGAAGGATGATAATGAAAATGAAGACCACAACCATGATAAAGACACCAACACAACTACCATCACACCTTTTTTCATTGGCATATCAAAGAGGCCCTCATTCAAATTCAAAACACTAAAAAAAGGAAAAGACCAGGAAAACCTTGGAATCTTGCCTCAATATTTTCTACAGGTCTCCCAAACCCTATGAAGGAATTATCCACCAATTTGGGAGAATTTTGACAAGTTTTTGTTTTTTGTTAATTTTGAGGCCAAGGGGGTAGCACACCTGGTGCTACGCTCTTTTTTAGAGCATCTTCAAGAGAAAAGGCTTACATTTTTGGGTTCCTCATAACTCATATAGAATTCTCACAAAGTTTCAAATCATTTGGAGTTGTTTTGGTCCTCCAAAAGGGTCAACAACACCCAATTTTTCACCATTCTGCCTGCTTTTCTGGACATGTGCTGCGCTCTTACCAGCCTTGGAATTTTCACTTTTTAAATAGGTTATAGAGGTCATATCAAAGAACTAATGGTAGATCTGTAAATTAGACTTCAAGGGCTTTCCAACGAGCCATCACGGAGCCTTTTCCGACATTGGGAAGGCCTTCAAAACACTGCTACAAGAAGACCCATTTTTCTTGCTCCTGTGCTAGGCCCTTGGCAAGGAAATTCACTTCAGAACATAGTGTTGTGCTCCTGAGGTTTAAAAGTAAAAAATATACACTTGGAAAGTTTTAGCAGGCTTTTCAAAGCCTAAAGTTCATTTTCTTTGCTAAAAACGGCCGAAAAGATATTTATTTTAGATATTTTTGTGCCTTGGGCCTTGCAAGGCCTCAAGGAAAATAAAGACGCTTCTGCTTAGCCAATAGACTTCTAGATACTCTATTAGGTTTTTCTCCTCCTTTCTTGTTATATAGAGCATGAAGATTCATTGTAAATGTTGGAATTTGATGATTTTTTAGAGCAATACATGGTTCTTTGAGGTTGAAGAGCAATTTGGTGTTGTGGAGCTTGTGGATGATTTGCCTTGATTGATGATGATGAAGGCTTGCTTGTAGGATCCCTTAGTTTAGTTGATGGTGATGTAGCTCTAGATTTTTTCATGTTTCCTTGTTTATCATTGTGTCCATCTTTCTATGTTGCAATAGCTTAGAAAATTATAGGTTGAGAAATGTTGTTTGAGGTACCTCAGTCCTCCTATTTGATATTGTCTTTACGTTTTCCTCTACTGGGTTAGTTTAAGGAATTATTAGTTGCTCCTTAGGCCCACCTAAGCTTTTTTGTTTCATTAATGGATTAATATGCTAGTTTCTGAATATGTTTTATGGTAAGCCCTGCTTATTTGATGTTATTTAAACTTTGTCTTGGAACGTCTCTTTGATGTATTGATTGTTAGGTTAAGCCAAAGAGGTCTTGTTTCGATCTTTCCTTTTGTACATGTTGAAAATGCAGCAAGATGATGGAGCTTAGTGAAATGAATTCGCCTTCACTAAGTGGGCCCGCAGGCTATTTTTGGCGCAAAGTCTATTTTTAGACTATGTCTATTTTTAGACATATGGAGCATGGTCCAGGGGTTGCAGTATGTTATTCTTGGAGTATTGGTCATGTTGGTAAAAATAGATGGACCTCTATTTTTAGACATTTGGGTCGAAGTCTATTTTTAGACTGCCTTCCTAAAAATAGGGAAGTCAAATATTATTTACCCTTAATAATATTTGGACTCTAAACTTCAGTTTACTCTCTTGGAGCACTTCAGTTCGAGCCTTGGAAGTGGCTCATGCATCTGACAAAGGAATTACACTATTCCTAGGGGTTTGGTGAGCTCATGCATGGTTGACTTCAGTTAGGACTTCAGTGGCAGAAGTTTGGTGGAGTTGATGGGACAGTGGGTGGAGTTGTGTTCGGTTTAACTTAGTTGAACTGGTTGAGATTAGTTTAACTAGCTAATCAACTAGTAATGAGTGGAGTGAATTAAATATTATTTAATTCACTAATTAGTAACTCATTATTCAACTCAAGAACACATCAATTCACTACAGTGCATGGACAGTTCAGTGGAGACCAGTGAAAGAGGTAGATGAAAGGGTGGAGTTAGCTATCAGTGGCGACATCAGTTGTGCATGAGATTTGCACCACACTTGGAGGAATTTCCCATGATGATTGCGTTGTCAAGCCAAGGAGATTCGAACCTTGGATCTCTATATAGACAGGCCATTATTGCGCAATAGAGGCAAGGCAATTGGCGGTGAGTTTTGAACCAGTAACCTGTTCAAAACCAAGCTAGTTTGTGTGTAACTTCATGAGATAGTACTGAGTACTTGTGAGGAGTATTGTACTGAGTTTGTTACATGATTTCTCCATTATAATATACGCAATAGCTGCGGGTTTTTCAGCTATAAGCTTTCCCCATACATACTGTGTTAATGTGTATGATGATTTGATGTGTTATCGCTTGTTTTATTTCCGCATGTGTGATGATCTGAGTGGAAGAGATTATGTGTTGCATATGAATTCGAATTGATATGTGATCAGGATAATCTCGGTGGATAAATATTCATTATTCAGCAAATTTCTACATGGTATCAAAGCTATCGGAGCAGAGATTGATCATCACAGTGATTACAAACTTATTTCGGTAGACAGAGTCTGCATGCGGGCCAGGTAGCCTCTGGATCCATCCTTTCCTTTGAAAGGTGATACATCCAGTAAATGCCCCTGCAGTCGATCTCTGTGCTAGAAATAATTTTTTCTCACAGATCAAGAGCGGTTGAGCTTTGAGCTTGGAATTTGAATTTTGCAGCAGTTTTGTTTTCTTGGTGCCGGAGTTGAAAATTTCTTTCAACAGTTTGCGACTCGAATATGCTCTTGAAGGCAGTTCAAATTATGTTGCATGGAAGGATCACATGGAGGCAGTATTAGAAGATAATGGACTGAAGGAGTTCGTAGATACGAATTTCCAAAAGCCCACTGATCCTGCTGAAGTCGAAGCTTGGCAAAAGAAGATGGTGAAATGTCGAAGGATTCTGTTGGAGGGCGTCAAGGATCATATTGTATCCAGCCTGCATGGAAAAGCTTCTCCATATTTTATGTGGAAAGCGTTGACAGATCTATTCCAGAGTAAGAGCAACCAAAGGAAGCTGGCACTCAAAGATAAGCTCAGAAACATCAAGATGAAGAAAGGCGACAGTATCGCCAAATACCTCACGAAGTTCACTCAATGCAGAGATGAGCTGGGAAGTGTGGGGGTGACTATCGAAGATGAGGACATGGTGGACCTGGCTCTCCTTGGTCTTCCGAAGGCTTGGCATTCATATCAAGATAGTGTCAATGGTCGGGAGAAGTTGCCGGGATGGGAGCGCCTTTGGGTGGATCTCATGCAGGAGGAGATAAGGAGGACTACCAGGGACGGATCTTCATCAAAGGTATCTGATGAAGAAAATTGCGCTTTGGCTGCCAAAGCAAAGAAGGGGAAGAGCAAGAAATCTTCTCAGTCTGGTGCGAAAGGCAAGAAGCAAGACATGTCCAAGGTGAAGTGTTTTCATTGTCACCAGCACGGACACTATGCCACAAATTGTCCGCAGAAGAAGAAAAATAAGAAGGCTGCTGGATCTGCAGCGGGAGAGGCATTGGCTTCTCAATTCGAACTGGATTTTTCACTGATCGCATGCTTGGTTTCAAGTGTGGCGGGATCAGTTTGGTTCTTGGACAGTGGTGCGTCATTTCACATGACCGGAGATCGAGATCTGTTTTTAGATCTGGAGGAAAAATATCTTGGAGTGCACATCGAGATGGGCGATGATGGTAGATACAGTGCAACTGGTATCGGTACCATTTCCTTTGAGAGGGAGTCTGGTAAACCTTTCATATTGAAGGAAGTTTTGCATGTTCCAGGATTGATGAAGAATCTGATCTCTGTGGCGATGTTGGAAGACAAGGGGTATGATGTGGTCTTCAGCGAAGGAAAAGCCTTCCTGCGCAGTAAGACTACTGGTGAGACCCGGAAGATAGGGGTTCAAGTCAAGAACCTTTATCAGTTGCAAGTAGATGGCTGCGCAGCAATGGCATGAAAGGCGGGAGAACTGGTGAGCCGGGATGATGAGGGCGAACTATGGCACAGGAGATTGGGCCACCTTCACCATGGAGCTTTGAAGATACTGCAGTAGATTTCTACTGGGCTTCCTAAGGGCACTCTTGCGCAGTCAGATCAGTGCAAGGGGTGTACCTTGGGGAAATATGTGAAATCCACCTTTCACGAGAAGGATAGTCGCGCCATGACGATCCTTGAGAGAGTTCACACAAACATGTGTGGTCCTTTCTCTGTAGCTTCGACAGCAAAGCACAAGTACTATGTGATCTTTGTTGATGATTTCTCTCGGAAATGCTGGATCTTTTTCATGCAGAAGAAGAGCGAGACATTTTCTAAGTTCTGTGAATTCAAGGCGCTGGTAGAGAAGGAATCGGGGAAGCATGTGAAGGCTCTTAGGATTGAAAATGGTGGTGAATTCATCTCGGCTGAATTCAAAGACTTTTGCAGTGCAGAAGGGATTCGGAGAGCGCTCATCGCACCCCATAACCCACAGAAGAACGAGGTGGCTGAGAGGAAGAACAGAACGATCGTGGGTGCTGCACGGGCGATGTTGCATGATCAGGGCCTACCCCTTCACTTTTGGGCTGAGGCATGCAATACAACAGTGTATGTGCAGAACCATTGTCCTCACAAGGTTCTTGGCATGAGTACACCGGAGGAGGCATTTTCTGGCAAAAGGCCTGATATTTCTCATCTGAGAATTTTTGGCTCACCTGTCTACATGCATGTGAAAAAGGATGCCAGAAAGAAGCTGGATCCGACTGCAGAGGTTGGAATATTTGTGGGGTACACTGATACACCTCACAACTATCAGGTGTATTTGTCAAACAGTCGCAAGACTGTTGTGCGACGGGATATCAAGTTTCAGGAGGAGAAATCCATGCAGTGTTCACTTGAGAGGGAGCTACACTTGGATGCAGATGAGGAGCTGTTAGTTCCTAAGGAGGAGCTTTCGGATGTGGATCAGCCACAAGAGGAAGTTCAGGAGGTGGAAGAAACCACCCATGCAGCGCCAACCATCAGAGGGCGCAAGCGCACTATAGAAGCTGAGCGACTGGCTCGAGATGCAGAGAAGGTTGTAGGACCACCTACAGCACAGCGCAGACAGAGGCAGTCACCGGATCGGTACACTGGATACATGGCTCTTGTGAGTCAATGTATTGTGACAGAGCCATCCTCTTTTGAGGAAGCTGTGGAGGAACCCGCATGGGTTGATGCCATGATCGAAGAATATGATTCGATCGTCAGGAACAGTGCATGGGAGATTGTCCCAAGACCGGTGGGGAAATCAGTGGTGGGTTTGCGATGGATCTACAAAGTGAAGCAGGCGGCTGACGGGAGTGTGGAGAAGTACAAGGCGAGATTTGTCGCCGTGGCTTCTCACAGATCGAGGGGATCGATTATGAGGAGACCTTTGCACCTGTCGCAAGGTACTCTTCCATACGGACGATCCTTGCTCTCTCAGCGCAGATGGGGTGGCACATTCATCGGATGGATGTGAAGACTGCGTTCCTCAATGGAGTCATTGAGGAGGAGGTGTACATAGAGCAGCCTGAAGGTTTCGAGATCTTCAGCAGTGAGTCGCATGTGTGCCGACTCAAGAGAGCATTGTACGGGCTGAAGCAAGCACCTCGTGCTTGGTACACTCGGATAGACAGCTACTTCACCGGGCTTGGATTCTCCAAGAGTGAGGCGGATCTAAACCTGTACCAGATTGTGGTGGAGGGGAAGCTGTTGATCATCGTACTGTATGTAGATGATCTGATTTTGACTGGCGATGAGCAGTTGATACTTTCATGCAAGGAGGATCTTGCACGAGAGTTTGAGATGAAGGACTTGGGCATCCTTCATTATTTCCCGGGATTGGAGATTTGGCAGCGCAGTGGAGGACTGTTTGTTTCTCAGGGCAAGTATGCCCGGGAGATTCTGGAGAGGTTCAACATGCAAGGCTGCAAGCCTGTTGACACTCCTCTTCCTGGTGTTTGGAGGAAGGAGGATGCTACTTCAGCGGAGGTAGTGGATGCCACTGTCTATCGACAGTTGGTGGGGTCGCTTATGTATCTGGTCAATACACGACCGGATATATGCTATGCAGTTAACCAGCTTTCGCAAGCTATGGTTAAGCCTACCAAGCTCTTTTGGAAGGCGGGCAAGCATGTATTGCGCTATATCAGAGGCACATCGGGACATGGTCTATGGTACAGACAGGAGGATGGAGTGAAACTTTCTGGTTTCACTGATGCAGATTGGGCAGGGAGCCCAACAGACCGGAAGAGCACTTCTGGAGGAGTTTTCAGCATTGGGTCGATAGCAGTTTCCTGGTACAGCAGGAAGCAGAGATCCGTGGCACTCAGTTCAGCAGAGGCCGAGTACATGGCAGCTAGCTTAGCTGCATGCGAGGCTATTTGGATGAGGAAGATCCTCGCAGGTTTGTTCAGGTTGCATTTGGAGCCTACAGTGATCTACTGTGATAACCAAAGCTGCATCAAACTCTTGGCTAATCCAGTATTTCATGATAGGTCCAATCACATCGACATTAGGTACCATCATATCATAGATTGTGTTCAGCGGAGAATCATGATGCTTTCATATGTTCCCACGGAGGATCAGGATGCCGACATCCTGACGAAGGCGCTCACCAGGGGCAAGTTCGAATTCCACAGAGGCAGGATAGGGGTTGCAGATAATCCATATCTTGCTGAGAGGGAGTGTTGAGAATGCAGCAAGATGATGGAGCTTAGTTAAATGAAGTCGCCTTCACTAAGTGGGCCCGCAGGCAAATTCTGGCGCAAAGTCTATTTTTAGACTATGTCTATTTTTAGACATATGGAGCATGGTCCAGGGGTTGCAGTATGTTATTCTTGGAGTATTGGTCATGTTGGTAAAAATAGATGGACCTATATTTTTATACATTTAGGTCGAAGTCTATTTTTAGACTGCCTATCCTAAAAATAGAAAAGTCAAATATTATTTACCCTTAATAATATTTGGACTCTAAACTTCAGTTTACTCTCTTGGAGCACTTCAGTTCGAGCTACGGAAGTGGCTCATGCATCTGACAGAGGAATTACGCTATTCCTAGGGGTTTGGTGAGCTCATGCATGGTTGACTTCAGTTAGGACTTCAGTGGCAGAAGTTTGGTGGAGTTGATGAGACAGTTGGTGGAGTTGTGTTCGGTTTAACTTAGTTGAACTAGTTGAGATTCGTTTAACTAGCTAATCAACTAGTAATGAGTGGAGTGAATTAAATATTATTTAATTCACTAATTATTAACTCATTATTCAACTCAAGAACACATCAGTTCACTACAGTGCATGGACAGTTCAGTGGAGACCAGTGAAAGAAGTAGATGAAAGGGTTGAGATAGCTATCAGTTGTGACATCAGTTGTGCATGAGATTTGCACCACACTTGGAGGAATTTCCCATGATGATTGCACTGTCAAGCCAAGGAGATTCAAACCTTGGATCTCTCATTAGACCAGCCTTGATTGCGCAATAGAGGCAGGCAATTAGTGGATGTGTTTTGAACCTGTGACTTGTTAAAAACCAAGCTAGTTTTGTGTGTAACTTTATGAGATAGTACTGAGTACTTGTGAGGAGTATTGAGCTATGTAATGTTACATGTTTTCTCCATTATAATATACATAATAGCTGAGGGGTTTTCAGCTATAAGCTTTCCCCATACATACTGTGTAATGTGTGTGATGTTTTGATGATCTTTTGATCGCATACCGCTTGTTTTATTTCCGCATGTGTGATGATCTGAGTGGAAGAGATTATGTGTTGCATATGAATTTGAATTGATATGTGATCAAGATAATCTCGGTGGATAAATATTCATTATTCAGCAAATTTTCTACAGTACACGGCTATTAGTTTTCCTCAAAGTTATTTATATTTTGATAGATGATGTCTAGGAGTTCCCTCTTCATTTATTAAAGATATTTGTCTTCTTATATGTTTTAAATCTTGAAAGTAGAACCATTGAAGTTAGATAAGTTTTCTTGCTTCCTTTGTTTTGTTTGATTGTTCATCTTGAATGTTTATTTGTTTAAAGTATTGTCATTGAGTAAGTGGTGTGCCCTATCTCATGATTGTTATCTTTTTCTTATCAGTATTTAAGACCTTTTTTTTCATGGGTATTTGACAAAGGATTCTTAAATGCCCTTTGCCCTACCTTGTTTCACAAAATTAATGTCCATTTCACCTCACACATAAACTTTAAAGATCCATTGACTACACTAGATTTTCCCTATGATGTACCCCGATTCATTATTGAGATATAAATGACTTCATAGACTCCATAGCCCAATTGATTTGATGACCTCTCACTCCACCTATCCTACTTAATCATCTTACCCAACCAAACAAACAACAAACCCTACACTTAACAATTAGCCTAACATCAACCATCTAAAGTGAACAAGTTTACATGCTTCACACATAATAGAGAGATCCCTCTTTGAGTCTAGGAAGGCTAGGTCCTACGACTCCAAAGGCTGGTCTGATGTTACCTTGTACATTTGGTCTACCAATCTACTAAATCATGGGACACTAACATACTGGCAATCACGGTGGGACATTCTGAGTTAATGAAAACCTAAGTACTCTTTAGAACTTCAAAGGCCCTTGAAAAGTAGAAAATCCAATGAGTCTACCACCTCATCCCCATTACTAACATAATGGCGATCATGGTGGGACAGAGTACATAGTAGCCTAAAAAATCTTATAGACTCATTTAGCCCTCAGTTAGGCTTAGAAAATCAACTGATAGCCGAGAGTAGACTCTGGGTTTTTCACCATCCTAGAAAAATGATGACCCAACTATAGCACACTCATAAAAACCTTAGGGCTACATATAGGAAACTCAGAAAACCCAAAAACATCCATAGATTGGTTTCTTGTTAGTTATTGCTGGTGGAACATACCCATATATCTTCAAAAAAACTAAAAATATCCACTTGGCAACTCCAATAGCTTCCCGTAGGCCTATTACTTCACTAGTTATCATATAATCACTTGGGAATGCATCAAGAAATCCTTATCATGTTGATGGTGGACAACAAAGTTGAAATCCTTCACCTGGAGACTCCACAACTCTCAATAGACCTAATGACTCCACTGGTAGAAGACTCTAGACTGGTTGAAAAGACACAATGACCTTTTATGATTTACAAACATGGAACCAAGGATACAAAGGAGATATGCTCCAATGAACATAGATCATATCCGTGGATTCCCACACAAAATGTCTCAAATAAATTGGAAGAAAAACTTACCTATATTTCAAGATGAAAGTGTGATGACCCCTTGTTACATCTCATCAAATTTCATATACATGTATGGAGTTTAAAGGTGAATGGCATGAGAATTGCCTCCTGAAAATGTTTATGGCAACTTTAGAGGGTAAGGCAAGAGAATGGTATGAATGGCTAAAACCAAGCAGCTTGTTTTCCTTGAAAGATTTCCACAAGGTTTTTTATGAGCATTATAAAGAATATTTTCCATCTTTATCATTAGCTAAAAATTGTTGTGATCAATCTGAAGATTTCATATGACACCTTGTAAACATTGATGAAGATTTAGGGAATTGGCATACTAAAGATTTATTAGAAGAAATCCATGAATTTCATTCTCAGGATAGCTATCATGAAAACCTAGAGGAGTTAGTTGAGGAAGAACCTAATCAAGAAATAGAGGAAAACCCACAGGATCTCTCTGAAGGAACAAGTGATGATTCACCATCTCTTCTAGGGGAGGCTCAAGAAAACATTCAGCCCCAAAATCAACCTTCACAAGAGAAAGAGAAATGTTGTACTTCTATCCAAAAAAAGAGAAAATTGCCTCCTCTTTTGAATCAAGAGGAAATAAATCAAATGATAAACAGACAACTAGCCTCTAAACCTTCATATGAACCAAAAATTTCTAGTCTTTTTCCTACTAATCCTATCTACCATAAATTAGAATGTGAACTTGTAGATCAATTCAAAGAAAAACAATCTGATAATACAATTTTCTTGATTGGGTAACACTACTTATTTTGATGATTTCCCAAAGTTTGATCAATGTGACGAAAACCATGTGCTCCTAATAGAAGCTAACCTTGCAGATCCATCAGTAGTTGATTTGTAGAATGAAGTTCACTATCATCAGCTTGAAAAACTTAATCAGCCAATATAGGTCACCTATGACACTGATGAGGAAAGCCTTGAAAGTTTAAAAGAAAGTGAGGAGTCTCTGACCCTTTGCTCTACTTCACTCCTGTCCATCAGAAATAACTTTCATGTAATTGTAAATCAACAATCTTTCATTTTTGATGTTGAGGTTGAGAAGGATGATGAACTTCTTGAGAAAGTTGTCAATGAGAAGCCTTGTCTTGAAATGGTTGAGGAAATCATTTGGGACATGGAATCCTCCTTAACTCCAGATTTGCAGCCACCAAGTTCCATTGAATTGAAAATTGCAAATGAAGGCATAGAAGTTGATAATGACATGAGAGTTGTTGCACTGCCTTCTCAAGAAGATTTATTCCCAAAGAGTGCTCCTACTCATCAAAATGATGGCCTTCACACAAAATTCAGCTCACTCTATCAAAGCACATTAGGTTTGTTAGAGGAAAAAATTGCAATATATGATGATTTTGATAGTGCAGATGATCATGAGGAAGAGGTGGAGTGTCTTTCCCAAAATAATCCTAAGTTCAGCCAAGTGGAAGAAGAAGCAGTCTTGGATGAAGCTCATTTTCTAAATCCTCACATTCAGGTATTGTTTCAAGATCCCTTTACTGATTTGTTAGAGACATTTGAAGAAGGAGTAAAACATGTCAAGGGCAGTTTGATGCAGAATTTCAAGAACATTTTAGGCACTACTGTTCAAACAAAAATGAGGTAGGAGTGGCCTTTTGATTTTTTCAAAACACTCAAAGAGATAAACCAAGATCCGTCATGGAATCAACTGCTTGATTGGTTATATTGGAAAAGAGATTTCACAAGCTAAATGTATATCATGTATAGGATAGATTAGGATAGATAGGCAAGAAAATAAGCTCATCTCTATGAGCATCTTTCTACCTTTAGTTTTATATTGTTTTGACCAAAAAGAGAGAAAAAAACTCAAAAACATAGAAATAAGGAAAAAAAGGGAAGATTTGAAAAACTGGTACAACCCCACACCCAAAAAATAGTAATATTGAAAGTGTGCAAGCCTAAATGGCACTGGTTGTTCAAAAAGAAGATCTTGTTTCAGTCATCTAGCCTAATCATGGCTGAAACATGTTTTTAAATTTGTGTTGATAAGTTAGTGAAAGAGAGCTTGTTAAATCATTCGAACTTGACTTGTCAAAAAGGATAGATTAGGAATGCAAGATACTGATTCCACATGCTCAGAACTGAACCAAAGAGAAAGATGGGGATGCATAGCAAACGATAGATCTCAACCCTTATTTTTCTAGTTTTTTTTGTACAAAAATAATGTTTGTGTGCAGCTTGTCCTAATGCCACAACCCATGGTAAACCAGATTGCCTTATCTTGATTTAAACCATGCTTTCAATTTAATGTCAATAGCTTAGAGAATGAAGTCTGTCATACAACCTAATCTTAACAGTCAGTTAGTCTAGGTACATAATAAAAAGAGTTCACTAGCATAATCTGAACTCTTGGAAGTGATAAGGCTAGAAGTAGGTAGTTTGTTTTGCTTTCAAAAGAAGAAAATGTCAGGGGTTTGCCAGTCCAAGTGCACCCAAGGAAGAAAAAATGCTAGGCAAAGTAAGCTGGGTAGGTAGAGATGAGTTTGAAGCTAAAATTTCCTTCAGATTTTTAGATCATAGCTTCAAGAGAAACATCATCAAATGAAAGAAGAAATATTTGCCCAATGGATAAGGCACTGGTATTCATAAACCTAGAGATCTGAAATTCTAGACACCTCCTGAAAAGGAGCTGCCCTCCCCAACTTGAGCCATTGTTAGTCATCAATAATTTTCACTATCCATAGATAACTAATTATTGGTTCTAGATTTCTAAAAACAAAATTCCATGAACATTGTGAGTTTTAGAAATCTCACTACCTTCATTATCCTTAGAGAAATGTTTTTTACTATCCTACCATTTTGCCATTTCATGATCACCTCGTAACTCCTACAGACTCCAAATGGCTTATGCCTTTCATTTCCATCCTTTTCCCTACCCATAATCTCATTACTCTTTTTATCCCTTGCCTATGACTCCATTGTCCATCTAAGGTTTTTTAGGGCATTTTTCTTGGTTTCATGACTTCCATGGTTAAATCATCAACAAGGCTTGTATCCTGATGCTCTTACACTTCCTCCTATCCTTAATATACCTTCAGAAACACTTCCCACCACTTCTATCCCTCAAAATCACCGCTTCTCTACAAAACCTAGCCTATTGCTACAATTTGAAACTATTCCCCAAAATTTCCCCAAGAATTTATACAACCCTTAACCCCTTCATTCCCCTCCCTCTACAAGGCAGTGATAAATCCCTTGTTTTACTTGCACCAAACCCTAATTTCTCCTTCCAACTAAGCTAGGGTTTGCTATGGAAAGGAGGAATAGGAGAAAAGTATTGATATGATAGATCATATCAGCAAAACATAAATCCATACCAACTCATAAACATCAGGCCTCCATCATTTTCCAAGAATTCATTCGAAGGGCCAAGTCATTTGCCACACCTAGGGCCAGTTTTTCTTAAAAATATATTTATGGACAAAATGAGATGAATTTGGAAAAATTAAGAGAGGTTTCTATCCATCATAGGGCCAAGAAGAAAAACCTCATACATTTTTTACATAGGTATCATGTTTTGGGAGCAATGTAAAAAATACAGGTGTCACGGGAGAATTTCGGCACTGCTGGAGTGACCTTGGGGAAATAAGGTTTTGTCACAGTTGGAATTTCCAAATGACTTGATTGATTAGTCAAATGACCACTAGACTTGAATATATTTCCAATGAGCTATCAGGAGCTCAATTTTGAATTGAGGAAGGCATCGAAAACTAGCCTGCATCATCACTCTGCATTTCTGCATCATCATTCAGAACGTTTTGACCGTTCTTGAGAGAATCCACTTTTGGCAGGTCAAATCAACTCAAATTAGAACAACATAGGTATATTTGGAAAGTATAAAAGATAAGGTTTCAATGATATATTGTGGGCCCAATTTGGACACCCGGAAGGCCTCCAAATGCCCTCTGCAAAATGGTGTTGCGCTCTTTGGAGGTGGTGTTGCGCCCTTGGCCAGGAGGGTCTCCTCAACCCTAAAATCACCCAATTCACTCCCAGACTCTTGCTGAAGGTCATCCAGGAATATTCAAGGTTAAGTACCATCACATTAACCCATTTCCAAGCATAAATTGAAGATTTCTAGAAATTATAAATGAAGAAGGGAAAAAGCCCTAAAGCCTAAAGTTTGAGAAGGTAGGCAAAGAAGTGAAATAAAGACCATAAATCTCCATGATGACAACAGGAAGAAGGTTTTAAAAGGATATCTGAAGGTGACCTCCATGGTTTTCCAAGATAAAAGGGGTTTTCACTACATCAAAGAGACAAATTGTAAAGAGTATCAGTATAAGGGAGCCTAAGCTTTCAAATGCAATCAAAGGTCTTCAAAATGGTTAAGATAAGGAAAGAATGAGGTAAAGTATTAAAATGGAAAATCATGCTAACCATGAAATGCCTATTGGGTGACTAAATTTTGTAAAAATACAAACACATGACTAAAGGATCAAAGGCAAAAGTGTTATAGGCACCTACAGAAAAACGACAAAAAAATGTCAGTAAAGGGTCAAAGGCTTGAAAGGAAAACATTGGGAAAGTGGATTTGACATTTAAATCAAATTTTTTGAACCTATAAAGGCCCTTTCCACCCTTCAGCAACTCATTTTTTGTTACAAAGGTCATCAAAAAAACACTCAGAGTGAAAATTGTGAATTTTCGGCAAGTTCGGGCAAGTCTTCCCTGTGCTATGTGCCTGGAATCCTGCACTACGCTCCTGGAGGTGTCTACTGTGTAAATTTTAATTGTGTGTTGCGCACCTGTGATTGCGTGCTGCGCATTTTCTCCGTGCAGACCCGGAAGCCAAAGACCCGACAAAACCGGTGGTGCACGTTCAGCCCAAAAAACGCGTTTCATTCCTACATGGTGTTGTGCGTGCAGCCTTGCCGACTGTGCGTGCAGCCTTGCTGACTGTACATGAAGCCTTGCTGATTGTGCGTGTAGCCTTACTGACTGTGCGTTCAGCCTTTCCAACTGTGCATGCAGTGTTGTCGATGAATCGTGCAGCCCTGCATGGCGCCGCACGTTTAGCCACCAGACTGGCCTAGGGCTATGTGCCTGTCCTTTTTCTTCTGTTAGGAGGGTTTTCTCCAGAAGCTCTTGCCCTTAATCTGCTCAAATATTCTCAAATCCTATGCTTGGGTGCCTCCTGGATATTTTCATAAGAGGTATTTAGAATGCTTTCCACCCTTTCAAATTGTTTTAAAGGTTTAACTTAGAGGCTAAGGTACCTTCACAACCAGTTTTGGCATATCAGTGTTTTTTCATTCAGGATTACCTGACCTTCTCATTTTTCCCAAATTATCCCTTTTCACTCCCCTTCACTTACAAATTACTAACTTTCTCATCATCATCTCACCCACCTTCCTCCATTCCTCCATCACCCCTCACTGACCATGAATCATCCTCTCCACATGAATCCTCTCCTCAAGAAAACTTCTCACCATCATCTTCTCCTAAAAGTATCATAACAAGAAGAGAACAGTGACAAATATAAAAATGAAAATGAAGAAATTGGTGATGATAATGAAGAAACAAAGGACAATGAGGAAGGAGGAACAAGTGAGGAAGAAGAAACACATGATGAAGAAGAAAATGACAGTCATGAGGAAGAAAATGATGAGGAGGAGGATGATGATGAAAATCAAGAGACAGGGGCAGATTATGAAGAAAAATACAGTTTAGAATAAGAAAGCAGTGATAAGGCAGATAATGCAGAGGACGATGAGGACAAAGGAAATGAGAAAAACAATGAAGAAGAAGAAGAAGAAGGTAGTGAGTCAAATAATGAAGAAGGGACAGATGATGAAAAGGCAGAATTAGAAGAAGAAACAGAGGTAGATATTGAAGAAGAAACATAGGCATATATTGAAGAGGAAACGTAGATAGATAATGAAGAAAAGGGCAGTGGGTTTGACAAGGATGAAGATGAAAAAGGTGAGGATAATGTAGAAAACAAAAGGCATCATGAATATAGATGAAGCAGGTGACAAAAATGCAGAAAGATAATGAAGCAAGCATAAGTGAAAAAGAAAACATTCATGACAGTCATAAAAATAGTGAACGCAGTGACCCCCATAAGTGACAATAATGATAAGCAAAGTAAAGGCAACACAAATAGTAGTCATAGTGATAGTAAAGAAAGTGGGAAGGATGATAATGAAAATGAAGACCACAACCATGATAAAGACACCAAAAAGACTACCATCACACCTTTTTTCATTGGCATATCAAAGAGGCCCTCATTCAAATTCAAAACACTAAAAGAGGAAAATACCAAGTAAACCTTGGAATCTTGCCTCAATATTTTCTACAGGTCTCCCAAACCCTATAAAGGACTTATCCACCAAATTTGGGAGAATTTTGACAAGTTGTTGTTTATTGTTAATTTTGAGGCCAAGGGGGTAGCACACATGGTGCTACACTATTTTTTAGAGCATATTCAGGAGGAAAGGCTTACATTTTTGGGTTCCTCATCACTCATATAGCATTCTCGCAAAGTTTCAGATTATTTGGAGTTGTTTTGGTCCTCCAAATGGGTCAAAAACACCCAATTTTTCACCATTCTGCCTGCTTTTCAGGTTAATGTGTTGTGTTATTACAAGCCTTAGAATTTTCACTTTTTTAATATATTACAGAGGTTAGATCATAGAACTAAGGGTAGATTTTGAAATTATACTTCAAGGGCTTTCCAAGGAGGCATCACGGAGACTTTTCTGACATCGGGAAGGCCTTCAAAACACTACTGCAAGAAGACCCATTTTTCCTGCTCTTGTGCTATGCCCTTGGTAAGGAAATTCACTTCAAAACACAGTGTTGCGCTCCTGAGGTTGAAAAGTAAAAAATTTACGCTTGGAAAGTTTTAGGAGGCTTGTCAGAGCCTAAAGGTCAATTTATTTGCTAAAAATGGCCGGAAAGATATTTATTTTAGATATGTTTGTGCCTTGGGCCTTGCAAGGCCTCAAGGTCAATAGAGACACTTCTGACTAGCCAATAGACTTCTATATACTATATTAGGTTTTCCTCCTCCTTTCTTGTTATATAGAGCATGAGGATTCATTGTAAATGTTGGCATTTGATGAGTTTTGAGAGAAATACATGGTTCTTTGAGGTTGAGGAGAAATTTGGTGTTGTGAAGCTTGTGGATGATTTACCTTGATTGATGATGATGAAGGCTTGCTTGCAGGATCCCTGAGTTTAGTTAATGGTGATGTATCTCTAGATTTGTTCATGTTTCCTTGTTTATCATTGTGTTCATATTTCTATGTTGCAATAGCTCAAAAAATTATAGGTTGAGAAATGTTGTTTGAGGCACCTCAATCCTCCTATTTGCTATTGTCTTTATTTTTTCCTATGCTGGGTTAGTTTAAGGAATTATTGGTTGCTCCTGAGGCCCACCTAAGCTTTTTTGTTTCATTAATGGATTAATATGCTAGTTTCCAAATATTTTTTATGGTAAGCCCTACTTATTTGATGCTATCTAAAATCTATCTTGGAACCTCTCTTTGATGTATTGATTGTTAGGTTAAGCCAAAGAGGTTTTGTTTCGATCTTGCCCTTTGTACATGCCTATCAGTTTTCCTCAAAGTTCTTTATAGTTTGATAGATTATGCCTAGGAGTTCCCTCTTCATTTATTAAATTTGTTTGTCTTCTTATATGTTTTCAAATCTTGAAAGTAGAATCATTGAAGTTAGATAAGTTTTATTGGTTCCTTTGTTCCACTGGATTGTTCATCTTGAATGTTTATTTGTTTAAAGTGTTGCCATTGAGTAAATGGTGTGCCCTATCTCATGATTAGTATCTTTTGCTTATCAGTATTTAATACCTTCTTGTTCATGGATATTTGACAAAGGATTCTTAATTGCCGTTTGCCCTACCTTGTTTCACAACATTAATGTCCATTTCACCTCACACATAAAATTTAAAGATCCATTGACTACACTAGATTTTCCCTGTGATGTACCCTGATTCATTATTGAGATATCAATGACTTCATAGACTCCATAGCCAAATTGATTTGATGAACTCTCACTCCACCTATCCTACTTAATCATCTTACCCAACCAAATAAACAACAAACCCTACACTTAACAACTAGCCTAAAATCAACCATCTAAAGCAAACAATTTCATATCCTTCGCACATAATAGAGAGAGCCCTCTCTGAGTCCAGGAAGGCTAGGTCCTAGGAATCAAAAGACTGGTCTGATGTTACCCTGTGAATTTGGTCTACCAATATGCTAAATCACGAGACTACATACATTAATGAAATACATATGTACAAATGAATGTATGTCTTACTGGGTCAAGAAGTCAAACTAATTCTTACCAAGCCACTTCCATGGAGATTTTTCTTGCTGAAAATCTTCTTCTTGTGAAACATTTGGTCTCACGTCGAGGATGGAATAAATGGTTCCATTCGTGCTAGTATTTTTATCCTCTTGCTTCAAATTCTTGGGATGATTGGTTGGATGCAATGTCCAACATTGGGCACTGAGATGTACCTTTTTCTAGCAATGTGTGCAAGTGTTTTGCATATTCTATGTAAGTTGCCTTCGCTTCAACTGTTTCTTGTATGCCTTCAATCTCTTCTAGCATCTCAAAACTTCATGTTACACAAACCACAATAGGAACAACAACTCTTTCTTCCATTCATGTATGCATAATTATATTTGACTTCATGCATGTAATCATTAACATCTTGACTATGGGAAAATTTATACCTCGAATGTTGCTTTGCATGTCCATATTTTTTAGCTTCTCGAGGAGATGAACTTGAAGAGGTTCCAGCTTTCTTTTGAAGACCAACATCAGTGTTCATGTCTTGATAGCTATTAGAAATATATTGCTTGCCATAAGTTGCATGTCTACAAACATCTTGCTGCAACATAGGCTTCAAACAATGACATTCAACTTGAAAACAAACTTGACATGTTTGTGGGTTTGAAATTGTAAAAAAAATTCTTCTTAGAGCTATCTCAAATGCCTTCATGGCTGTAGAGTTTTCACCATAAGATTGAACATAGCCTAGACCAAACTTCTTAGGCATTTCCTCAACCATAATAGGCTCTATCATGCCTTGTGCATGTTTGCCTAAATCCTTGCCTTCATAGACCATTTTTAACATCAATTTGGACCCTATACCTCTAGTGTGCTTTTCAAATGAACCTACACATCTATCTGAAGAGGAATTTGAAGACAAATTTGAGTGATTTACCTTTGCTTCAAGCATGTGCTTGGTTAAGGCCTCTTGGGCATGATGGAGCTGCATCTCCATCTCATGCATTCTTTAAAGAAGTCCTTATTTCTCTTGCTTCATAGCAACCAATTTCTCATGAAGTCTAGTGCTTTCCTTTCCATCTTCATACAGAATTTGCACCATATCGTTCAGGATGTAGAAGGCTGCTTCATCTCTTCATCAAAGAGTCTTGTAAAGGAGGATTCAGAAACCTCACTTGAATAAGTTGTCATCATTATGTAAATGAATTAAATAACTTCAACAATAATTCACAAAGCTTCAAAAACAATTTGACAAAGCTTCTTAACAATATGGATGTATATTCATACTCTTGTATGTAGCTTGTATCTATTCTTCAAGAAACCTCTTTTTGCAAACAATCCCTCTTTTGATTCAAGGGTTGCCTTAAGGTCCTTTGGGTAAGGAGGATTCTTTCAGCCTTCTTCCTTCTTGTCCTCTTCTAGACATAGCTAGAAGTATCTCCCGTTACCTCTAGCAAACTCAAAATTGTAAGCATCTGTAAATTTGCAAATAGTTAAATTATTTTCACTCTTAAGCAGCTTTCAAGTCAAACAAGAAAGAAAGAAACCTTGTGCTCTGTCAAGCAAGCAACCTAGTGCTCTGATACCAACTTGATATGAAATGGGTGGCTGACTTGTTATGTTATTCAAGAACCTCCCACTCAGTTAAACAAATTAAGATCATTCTTATAGTTGATAATGCAAAATTAAATACTTCAATCAAGTGTATGTGTTTTTAACTGTTTTAATGCTTTACGTGTGAGGAATTAAAAATTTATTTTTTCTGATAAAACACATGTAAAACAACAATAAATTGCAGCAAATAATCATCAACACATGACATAAAATTTAATAAAGGAGTTCACCCGAATGTCTTGGGCTACATCTCCTTGAGCCTTTGTCAATTAACTTGGCTCTTTGGGATTAAGATGGATAATTTATTTTACAAGTAACTACTCAACTCCAATGGTATTTTATGCTGTACCAATGGGTTTAGAATAGAATCATACCCCTGGAATGGCTGCTATCTTTCTGGAAATGGACCTAGGCTCCCTTTGACTTGACCTCTACTGTCAGTGCCCTTAAGCTTCCCTGAGCTTCTCTGTGGCACTAAATCCATTATAAGTACTTTTTTTTCCCTAAAAATTTTTCTACTATCTCCAGTACATATCAGACATCCAAAATAGACTGTTCATTTGCTCCAAATGAGCTCTGGCTCCCCAATCTAGGCCTCCAACCCGTGTCCTGGAGTCCAGGATCATCTGGAGTCTGGAGTAAAACAAAAGCGTACTTCGTTTGGGGGGCAAGAGGTAGGTGTTTAG